>JAQFYB010000353.1:0-59219 GCA_034694085.1 Pogonognathellus longicornis
AGACCACCAACGTCGCAAGATAAGAGGTGTGAAAATAGTCAACCGCCACTTTTAGTAAGGTTGGTTTTCTGAGCTGCCTACCACACCACAGCTATCCTCAACAATATATTCCGTAAGCGTTTCCTACGCAGTTAATAAGGAACACATTTCTCCATTTTCCGGGCAATTGAGTCTCAGTCAAACATTTAAACGATGGGACGCGCTGGTAGGGTAATTTCATATATCTAGCAATGTAGTTACAGCATACACAATCACACATGTACTTCCTATTGCTCCTATAAATACAAATTGTAAGGTTTAATTAAGTGCTGCAGGAGCGGATCACAGTGCAGTGGGACGTTAAACGTGTGTTACAAAATACAAAGTACATTGCTCTATACTCCATAGGCACACATACACTACTGTATATTTTTAGGCTGTGAATGTACGGTAGTTACAGTGTTTAGCGCAGTCAGATCCACACAGAGATAAATTCAATGTGATACAATGCAGCTCTCGCGGCTCTCGTTCCTAAATACAATTATGCAACACAAACACACAGTTGTCAATAGTAATATCATTAGGAATGGGTTGCTGGTTGAATGCGTTAAGTTGGTGTGCTTATGAAAGATAAGCTTTTACAAGCTGGTAAGCAAGAAGTTACGGGATAACACTATAACGCAGATAAGTGAAGTGTGTGCAGTAGCTTCGTAGTTAATAGAATTATTGTAGCAATGCACTGATGTGCTTTGTCTGACTGTAGGAAAAAGAGGTATACGTAGGAGGAAGTATATCGAGGGAGAAAAGGTAAAATACTCAAAGAGAGTTACAGCTAGCATTTAGTAGCAGAAGTAGTTTTACGTTGCGAGTGAACCTTTATGGATAATGAGAGAGGAACTGGAGAGGAATAGCTTTGCCCGTCAAATCGAGTGACTCGTACTCAAGTCGCAACGCAAAAGTAACATAAAGAAGAAGCGGAAGACACGCCTAATCTCTGGGGAATTAATTACTCCATAACCATGCCATCATGTTCATGTTATGTTGGTGAGCCTCATGTTCTCTTTTCCAGAGATCAGATGGGCTAAGTTGAGCACATAGAATTCTCCAGTGATGCGAAACACGGACTAATAGAGAGATACACATAAAGGCGGCCGTTATATGCCAGGACTACCAAAATACTACAGAATGACTCTCTTCTTGCCCTGGCTGACAGAAAGTGAAATTGATCCAATCCAGATGAACAGAATAGACTTGACATGGCCTGGCCCGTTCTGGCCCTACTTGACTTCTTGATTGCAGACAAGCCAAGGCAAGCAACTCTAACGGTTTCTTTAGTGCTACTGCACAGTTTGCTCTCGTGTAGAAATATACTGTGTCTGTGTGGGATGGGATGCCCTATACTAGTTGTAGAGATACGAAGGTTACACAACCCAACCACTCCAGATACAGTAGCTAAGGAAAGATAAGAATAGATAGCGAATAAAGTACACCAAGTTGTACATTTGTACGACCGTAATAATATACTACTTGCTCTGTAGTACTACTAGTAGTGCAAGCCAGACTACGTGTACCATGTAAGAGTTCGTATTCATAGTAGGAGTCGTCGTTTCTCGTGTATATTTTGTCAGGACGCGGAGTACGTACATATACAGTCGTAGTATTGCGGAGAATAAAAGGAAAGGCTGGGAAACTACCGTGTTAAAGGAGTGTAGAGAGAAAGAGAGAGAGAGAGTGGAGGAACATA
The DNA here is from genome assembly GCA_034694085.1 of Pogonognathellus longicornis. NCBI lineage: Eukaryota > Metazoa > Arthropoda > Collembola > Entomobryomorpha > Tomoceridae > Pogonognathellus > Pogonognathellus longicornis. Next base: position 1,724 of record JAQFYB010000353.1, read on the forward strand.
AGATCAGACCAGAGAGAGCAACCGACTCCCAATTCAACTAACCCAAATCAGATGAATATTTCAAGGGAACCTCTGCATGTCAAATGGAGGGAATAAGAGAATGAGAAAGACTCAAGGTAAGCGTAGAGTCAACTTGAATAAGTCACAGATAAGCAAACGTAGCGGAGTAACGTGTATAAAGTATAGACACGACGTAAAATGGAACGCAGAATGGTGTTTCGTCTACTGTGGAGCTTTCGGCAAGATAGTGGGAATAAGATACACCACGTAAAAGTAAAACGAGAAAAGACCCATTATCCATTATCTTTCTTCTTCCGCAACTTTAGCTACAATTCAATATACAGCACTGAACAGAACATAGCGCTTTCACTTACAACCATTTACTCTCTCCCTATACAGCCATCTATCTAACTCTGCAAAATACCTAATAACTATGTCTCAGTCACTACTACAGCTCTGTATCTTGTATTTCTCTCTCTAGTGTGATCTCCACACTACAGGTAACATTTTACACACAATTCCTAAGTACTATGCTCCCAGTCAATATTACACACGTTGAAGTTTTGGTTTACTTCAAACCGTACTCTCAGATCAGATCAAACCAAAAAAGATATCTCCTTGAGTGAAACACATTGAAACTCAAGTAGGGATTGTTTCATTCAAGTGCACTTTAGCATAGGGTCTGTTTTACTATATGCTTGTAACTGTGTAGGAGGAGGTGCAGTGTTCGCAAGACATTTCCCCGCCAGTAATAATATGACAGGTAGGGTTAGTGTTCATCCTACTGCACTAAACTTTAACACAAATTAAACGAAATCAATCCACTTATACATCACGTAGACGAAATTTATATCTTCCATTAGCGGTAGTGCTATAAATAAATAAAAATTGATACACTTTAAGACTATTATGTTAATGCACAAATGTATTTTCGTGGGCGGAAGATATTTTGGTAACAAACCCACATTTCTAGTATCCTATAGGTGCACGGTGCATCTCTAGTCTCTACATTATTCACTGCACACATACATTAATAAAATAAGTGTGTAATAATATTATGCTTTTCTATGTAGTAGACCTACTGTAGGACTACTACATAATCATAATAAAATAAAATTAGAAATTTATGTACTGAGAGAATCTAGGTAACTTAAAATAAAATAAATTTTCCTTCACCCCGCACTATAAAATATGGCATAATACATAGGAAGTCTGGGAATTCGAAAAAAGTATGTATTTTATGGTAACACATAGTAAGTAATCCTTGTGTGTGGAGGCGAAAAGAGAGAGAGACTTATGAATGTGAAGTAATGTAAGTACATACAAGAGATCCTACTCAGAAACTAGATATGCTATATACTTAGCTGTTATACACATTTGCTCATTCGATTCTTTGTATGTATCCACACATGATGCGACGACGACGGTGTGAGGTTAGTGGTTGTGTGGTGACGTGATGGAACCTAAACTTTCTCCGAGTACATTATGACTCCAACTACAAACCCATTCTCAATTTGAGTTTCTTTAGCAGACTTTAGTGTTGAAATTTTAGGAGTCAAGGAGAGAGCAAGCAAAGAGAGAGAGAGAGGTATCAAGAGAAGAGTAAATTGAAGAGTCTCTACCTCGACCTCCATGAATGCTGCTACCACCAAGCATTCTCCAGTATATTCTTTATTTTATTTTGAGACAGTGAAAGAAAGAGCAACAGTGGTAGTATATCACAGCATACAGTAGGTACTTACATGCTATTCCACTGTGCACAGAATGATTTTCTGTTTTGTTATGTATTGTGTGTGTTTTGCCTTTTGTATTCCTTTATGCCCGTAAGTTATACGTATCAAGAGAAAGGATGAAGGATATATGGGAGTGCGGAGGCTGCATTTCCTATCTTTCTCGCGTTCTGTGTGTATAAAATGTCGTTCATATCCTCTACTGTGCCGTAGACTATTGAGGTGAGGCAAGGTGTGTGAAATGTGAAAGAAGTTCTTTTTGAATCTGCAGCACAGACTAAGAGTCTAGAATAACATAACATAACACCTTATCTCAATCTCCATCTCCCATCAACCAATATTGAATATTTTATACTTTCACAGAATTCTCAGCCTTTCTATTCTCTTTCCCTATTTTTACTTCTTTCCTTTCTCTCTCAACTTTCGTCGCAAAAATAGCTTCTAACACTGAAGCGAAAACTCACAGCCAAACTCACTCAGTGTGAGAGTCAATTCAACTCCACTTTGAAATCCAAGCCAATACAAATAGCCAACTCAACTTTTTTTCTAAATTGAGAACTGATATGGGAAAAAGGCAGCTTCTTATCATTTCGCTTTCTTCCATCGTGCATAATACTCAAAAGCAAAGTTCCTATTCAAAGTCAAACAATTCACCAAGCGTGCATCTTAAAATTCATCCTTTCTGTATTTTACAACTCATAACCTCTTACGAGAATGCAATATGTCATCATTTCTTTAATAAAAAGCAAAAACTCTTAAAAACAATCTAATCAAGGATTTTAATAAAAACCTTTGTAATGATCAGTGTGAATTCCGTAATAAAGAATTTGTAAATGAAATCATACACAAGGAATCACAAATCCTTCAGATGCATTCATAACACACATTCCGTTTGAAGAACAAAAGAGACCAATTTTCTGCAAATGAAAGTAAAGGCGATAGCTTATATAGATCTAAGTACATACCTACATACATATATTCATTTCGATGTGTTGCGTGTCTTTCCAAATATCTAACACTAGTAGGTAACTGTATGGACAATATCAGAAAATTATATAGGACTCGTGCATATATATTTTGTATATAGCATAATATACGAATAAAGAATAAGAGAGGAAGGGAAAAGAAAGAAATGAAACGCTTCTTTGCACCAGCGACATAGAACAATAGCATCCTTTAACCCGTACAATACAATACAAATTGAAGAGACGGTTTTCTCCAAGAAAAGGAGAAAATACAGACGAAAACCAGTCGTAGCATTTGAAATACTTATAAAATTTCACTAAGAGAATTAGAATGCGTAGGAAGTTAAACCACAATAAAGTTGGTATTCTTCTATTGGGTCAGACGGTTAGAAAGTAAAGTAGACTGAAGGAAAAGTAAAGTGTGACTAGTGCCAAACCGCCCTTCTATTCCTTCTCCTCGGAAGAAGAAACTGGAAAGTGAATCGAGAAGCGAGAGAGCAGCAAGCAGGGAGCCAAATCAAAGAAAACTGTTCTTATTGAACAGAGTGAGTCATGTCTTTACATTGATAGCATTGATAAGACTTTTTCTATTTCCCTTTCCCTTTCTTCCCATAAGGGTTAAAATAACAAACCGACGAGACTCATATAGTTTTCCTTGTAGCACAATACTACTCCTAGTACTAGTAGTGTGTATGTAGTGCTCCGGCACTAGCAGTCTCAGCTTTCTGGCCGCATTTAAGATGCTTGCATTACTATTACTTCTCTAAACGTCTTTTTTCTAGGAGATAAAGAGGATGGAGAAACATGTACAATGAAAGAAGGGTGAAGTGAAGCAAAGCAATCTCACATGCCAAAGAAACTGCATTGCAAAACACGTTAGTGGAATGAAATCAAATCAGAGAACCGCAATAGTACCATATTATACCAACCAGCAGCCCAGCCCCACTCACAGCCAACCCAGCAGCTCTCTTTCTGCAATGGAATGCAATTCAAGCTCGAAAAATAAGAAACTGTGAAAGAGAATGAGTTGAGTAGGTTGCCAAAGCTCAAATATGGCTCTCATGATCTTCATTGCTCCCACTCAGCTCTTTATCCACATATTGCACATTATATTTATTTTACGACACTTTCGCTCCCCTCTCTCACCAACAACAACAATCATCTTTTTCACTGAAATCTTAGCAAAGGATTCTGAATTACCCCACATACACATTTACACACTTCAGAAAGACTAACTACAATATACATACAATATGTACTCCCCATAGTTCCTGGTGTCATGTAATGTAGGGGGTTTGTGGAATCACGACATTGCAAACCACCACACAGCTACAGAAAAACTATTAGAACTCTAACTATTGTGTGTAGTTGTGGCACTAACACTTAGAAACAAGTGTGAAATAAACTAAAGAGTATTTGTACATGAACACAAGTAAGACATATACATAAGCAGTCAACTCCACACCCCAACTTGCGACATAATGTTATAGTAATACATACATGGACCTATTTGTATGTATTATAAAGGCTGATGAAACGGCTAGTGTTTTGTATCTGTTTTGGTATACGAAGTGCTTTCGCCACATAATAGTAGTAGTACAACACACATGTTTTCCTCACTCAGAATGAAAGTATGTGTAATGATGCCGTTAGCCGACCACATGTATATTTAAGCAACATAGTTCCATAAACCGAGACGTCTTTAAGTGCATATTTGTACAACATTGAGTGGTTATGCAAATATCCCATCATATCCATTGTCCGCTCATTATCAAAGCAATCCCATTACGAACAACAATAATGTTTAGCATTATACAATGTGTCTACACAATAAAACACAAGACTACTTTTACTACTACATACTGTCTAAGTTAGAGTGTTGCATTAGCATGGCATACAGTGTGGCTTTTGTACTTTTTAATCTTACTTACGCCACTACAATACAAGAGCGTTTTTGCATTTATTTGCAACATGTGCCATACATACGGCAACATACTAGAAGGAGTAGCGACTCCCTACTAGGGAGAATCACTAATGTTCTTAAACTGTTTGTTCTGTCGATAATAATATTTTAAGCGAAAAGCTTTTGTATAATTTATTACTTTTATGTTACAGACAGTAATAAAGACTGCTATTTACAACTATTTAACACCAGTATCAACTTTTACAATACAAGTTAAATACAATGTTCAAGCTTGTTGTGTACAAAAACATAGTATAACTGTGTGTTTGTTCTACTGTCATAATGTGTAACATTATAGGTATCTACTACACACTTGACTGCACAGAGAAAGAAAGAACAAAGGGAGATGATAATATTATAATACGGAGCTATTATTATATTAAAGAATTGACAATGCAACGAGGAGTTGGAATGAATAGGAATGAAATGCTTATGAATAAACTACATTTAAGATTAGTATTCACTTTCCCGAATTTACAACAAAGGGGGAAATGTACGGCAGTAATCAAGTGAATAGATGTGATATGAAGTGAGGCAAAAGAGAATAATACCAGGAACATTTACAGTATTCACAAAACAAAACAACACAACAAACAACTAAAGCGAAGCTTCTGTACACGTACTGCATGACCAGACAAGACAACTGCAATCCACCAGACAGACACAACTCTACAGTATACAGTGCTCATATTAGTATTGTAGTATTTCTAGCATACAAATATGTAGCATAGTAGTTCATTGTTCTTGTATGTGCAGTGTGCACATATACTTAGCCGTAGATAGTGGTGTAGACAACACGAAAGCTGGAAAATAGTAAATACACATAGAAAGGGAGTTGTGAGATAGTAGTTTAGTTTTAGAGAGTCACAAGGATATTATGAGTAAGAGTCACATCACAATCACAACAACAGAATGGAAACAACAAGGAATTGTAGTGGCAACAAAGCGTGGAGATGCAATAGAACATTTCTATACGAGGAGTGTTATGTTGGTGGTGGTGGCGAGGAGAAAGTTTTACAGCATTGCATTACATTTGGTCGTGCAATGTGCTGTTGTGTTATATGTATTGTTTTGTGGCAAGGATTAAGAGGATGGTTGTGGAATTTGGCTGACTGTTCTCTTTCTGCTCAGTGTTTTGTAATGTTGTGTCATATTATGCTTTTGCTTTGGCATGTATTAGCTCCGTTGCTCTTCGAGGGGCTCAAACAACAAACTGAAAATCCGGTTGTGATGTGAATATGGAAACTGGTGCGAGAGGAATCGATACAGCTGAATGAGTGCGACTTGCTTCCTTTCATTCACTTTCTCTATATATACTCGTACTTTCGTTTTGTTCTTGTTCTTACACCCAACTTAGAGGTATATGTAATGTATTTCCTTTCAGGAACACTGCTCCCAGTCTAAAACTACATTCACAAACCATCCTACAAGCTAAACAAGGCACTTTCTTCCTAGACACTTCTAGCACAAAGCTACAGCAATACTAAGAGTGTCTACTAATACTATAGAGTTAATACAATTTACAGGAATAGAGTATGTATGAGGTAGTATGTACTGATATATGAAGTATATACAAAAATAAGTACATACACATAGTTCAAGTATTAACATTAAAGGCACATATGAGGAAAACTAGCTGAAGTGAGTGAAGAATACACAGTGTGCTAAAGGAGTGTCTTACTTCTTCTATAGACTGAATATTAGACTGACTGTCTGTGGGTAAATGTATGTAATATATTACTATGAAGTTTCTAGAAACAGAAACAAGGTGAAGTACCGAGAAGGATCATAATAAGCCTATAATAGTATTACCTACTACATTATGCTCCTAACTGTCTCACGTTATTGACTAGGAACTCGTATGGCTTGTATTGTATGTGTGTATGTGTGGTCATAGCATACATACATAGGAAAGTGTAGGTGATAGGGAGGTGTAGATAGTCGAGCTGGTGTTGGTGGTGGCTGGTGGGTTTTGAAACAGAGAGTTGGAGATAGCTAAAGCTAGGAACTAAGGTGCAATTTCAAAAGCACGCGAGAACACAAGATTCCATATCGGAAGATGGATTTAGGAGGAAGCTTAGAGAAAGTTGCTTTGTAGCTACCTGGCTTCCAACTGAACTGCCTCTTGTTCTGACAAAGTCTCTGTCTCTTCTCCAGCTCTTAGTTTTTGGTTTTACTTTTAGTTGGTTGTAGTAACAACATATTTCTATGCATTAGATACAATATAGAACGTAGAATGTTCAGAGAGAGAGAGAGAGAGAGAGAGAGAGAGAGAGAGAGAGAGCTTCCTTTTCTTTCAGTTCTAACTTGCCATGGTATTAATGCACATTATTAAAAGAGTGAGGTATACCATTTGTAGCACCAGTGCCGAGTTCAACTACTATACCGCAACAACCGAGGATTCAGTTGAACTTTGCTACAAAAGTTTAAGAAAAAGATGGCTAAATTGTGCCTACAATAGAAAATTGTGTAGGGGAAACACCAAAATAAAATCCTTAGGTATATTATATACGAACAGTCTAGCTAGTCTAGCATGAGTCTCTATATACTTAGAAACAATTATTCGATAACTTTTGACTAATAACATAGGGGAATCAGTTTGTGTTTGAGCAGATTAATAAGCCAAATATATAAATGACAATGAAACATTTCTAGGAAACATTTCTGAATGAATTATTTTCATAGGGCTGTTGATGACGATGGACAGATTTCGTCGAAGTTGGTTGATGAGTTGTAGCTTGAATGATTGGAATAATTGAGTTTTATATTTCTTTAGCTTTTAATTTAATTAGTGTTTAGAAGCTAGTAAAGAACGTTTTCAAGCCAAAACTAACACGATTGTGTGCAATTTAGAGAATTTTCCGCCGAAGCACTTTACATGTTAATTTAAATTACATTCTCTGCACAATTCGGTAGTTTGGGCACGAATGCTAGTTGAGTGCATGAGCCAAGGAACAGAGATGACAGATGAATGGGAGAATAAGATTAAGAAATCAAGTGCAATAATGTTTCGTCGCATAATTTTCGTATATCCGAGATAACAATGGGGAACAAAAAGGACAATATCTCTCATCGCCAAACACAGTAACTGAATCTAATAGCCCCGTCACCTGTTTAACGATACTACTAATGCTAAGCAGGAAGCAGTAAAACAGCCTAAACTGCAATGACTTTCCTCTTTAGCAGCCATTCAAAAGACTTAGGAAATTTTTTGCGAAGCTCTGTGCTTGGCTAAAAACTCCGTATAGCCAAGACAGTAGAAAAACACTAAGAATAATTTCCAGCTTGTAATAAAGAATATGGGAATGACAGTAGCCCTTTTTGCCAAATTCTGGCCTCGTTACATTTCCCTCACACATTACGTTGCGTCACATTACATTACATTACATTGCCAGAGCACAGAACCCGATTACAGGCGAATAAAAGTGCTAAAACCGAAGCGAAAAAGACGAAACATGAAAAGAAAGACGTTACAACGACCACTGCGTTGCAGTAGCCTTAGCCAGCACTCAAACTAAGAAGCCCAATACAGACACACTTTGCTGCTTGTTCGAGTATACGCAGTCAACTCAACTTATCCTTTGGTCCTTGAAACTTTCACTCACACACTTACTCATTCAGTTCAGACGTCAGATAGAAAAAAACAAGCTGCTGTTGAATCATACTCCACCAGACGATTCAACCTAAGCCACTGAAAACACTCCGCTTCAAAATCATTCTTTCATATCATTTTTACTAGTAGTCTGACACGTTAAGTAGGTATTTATTTTCCCTATGTTTACTTTTCCCAGATACAAGACAACACATAAATACGCATGCCACATAACAATACGTACTTTTATTGCTAAAACATGCAAGATTGCTCGACGAATGGACCGACATAAAAATAACTACTCAAAAAACAGGATTTTATATAAAGCACTAAGGTACTAAAATTAGTTTCGGACATCAATGAATTGATTCATCCTTTTTTAGTAGCTGTAACGAGGCCTTACCGTGCAAATATCTATCTAATATTTGTTAGTAAATATATAATAGTATCAATTAATATTAACAGAAGTTAGAATTGCAAATTCACTTAAAGTTAATTACGAGCAAAAAGTAACTTATATTTACAGATGTATAGTTAAAAGCAAAAAAATGTAACTTTCTTTTAATCGTTAATATTTTTCTTAGGTCATGTACCTACTTACTTAAATACCTAGATGAGCAAGTAAACACCATAACAATGTAAACTGAAGTATGATTTGAAAATGCATCAATAAAATTATACATACATCAAATGCCGACATGAAGTTGCCACAAACTTTCTCCCTTGCCTAAGGCGAAATAAATTTCTAAACAAACACTTAAACAAAAACTGTTTAAAATTCTGTTAACAAAACGATGGTCTCTAGTTGTGACAACGCACCATGTGTTTCCATTGCACGGTTGAAATTTTTCATAATCATTGTGACTGGACTGGCCCCCAATGGACCAATTTTTTGGCCAATGAACTCAAAGCCAGCAGCTCTTATTTCTAGCCACTACAACCACACAACGTAAATCCAGTTCTTTCGCAAATCCATTTTGACTTATTGAGGTGACAAACGGAAAGACTGACAACGCAATTCCTTAAGCCACTCTCCGTACTTACAAAGCGCTAAAAATGCCAGTTTTCTTTTCGTTCATTGTTTCAATATAAATCAGAAAATAACTACGGCCGTAGATAGAACCGTGAAATAATTCATGGTAGTTGCAGCAGGTTTTGAGATATAACTCATTGCACAACGTTTACGAACCAGTGAGAGTCTCTTGAGAAAATGAAAAATCCTGTCTTGTGGGCGAGACTAAACCAACTGGGGAGTATAGCTTTAACCCATCGTCCCACCTAAATGGATCGACTGAATGATAATAGCCGACAGGATAAAGTTTATCTTGTCTTGTAGTGCAAAATGTGCTGCTGGTCTGCCCTGGTTTGCTTTTCTCTGCTGCAATCAATGTTGCTTTAGTTTTGCCGTTGTACTAATGTTGCAATGATTTGGCTATCGTCTCTAACAAATGAAGAAATAGCCCACCATTTTATACCGCAATAGTGGTAATGTATTGAGAGAGAGAGATTCATCCGTAAAAGCCTATTAGCAGAGGAAACTGTACAGTTTGTTCGAATACTCTGTGGAGCTCACACACACCACACATACACACATAAACACACATACACACATACACACACAAATGTAATCTAAACCCTTTACTTTTCTGCAGTTGAGCATTGCACTCACTTTAGTTGAGTTGGGTCAGCTCAGCTGTAACTTAATGTGTGTAATGTAAAGTAAACGATACGATAAAGCAGCCAGCCTTCTAATGCGAATTTGCCATGTATCAGTGTATATACAAATCTCAACACATCAGTCTCTTTTTCTCGTTACTTAAACGAAAGAACTAATAGTACAGAATCACTCCTACTCATTGTTCACTACTCCTCCTCTCAACTCTTACTTTTCAGTTACAGTTAGTAATTGAGTCCAACCTTAAATTTCATTTGTAGGTCACATTTTGACTTTCACTGCTTCACAACTAAGTATGTAGTATATATGTCTGTGTAGCAGTCTATAATATAAGAGTTGCCTGCAAAAAAATAAATTGACCACGCTCAGCTTTCTGCACCTCTTAGCACAGTTCCTTTTCGTCTTAAACAGAAGAAAAGTGCAAACTTATTTTAGACAACGTGAGAAGTGAGTACAATTCAACCGTGGTAAAAGAACACGGTCTACAGAAAACGTACTACATGCAAAAACTCCGTTTAGTACACATAATGCTCAGAGCCAACTAAGGTAAGCACATTATTTCACTCTTGAAAGAAGCCAGAAACATTTACATTAACTGCACGTACTGCTCCAAACTTAGCTGTGTGCATGTAGTCTGTATCACACGTTACTTATCTAGGCTAACCCCTATCAACGCTCTTCCAATTTTATAAGTATAAAATTGGAAGCGTGTTACACATGGGGAGCACTCCATCTGTAACACCAACAATCAACGACCTATACGACCCGACCCACTATTTAATACAACACCCGTCCCTTATACTATAGCCCATCACAAATACATTTAAACAAAGTTAAATAATAAAGCACCCAAGAAACTTTCCTTCAATCTACAAAAAATCGCACACCGATCCCCATACACACAGTAAAAAAGGAAAAAGTGATGGGAAATTCTAACGCAGAGTGATTTACCATTATATTACCATGCACCTAAGCAAATCAAATTGTTGTAAAACCATTACTTTCCCGGAACTGCGCATTGTGTGTATATACTTCTACTTTAATAATATACCATCATACAATTTAACTCTAAAAGTAGGTATGCCTAAGGATACATATATCATAGTGTGGCAATATACATAATATCGTTAAATCGCACCGACCTTACTAAAATGCGTAGTTTCGTTGTTCGTAAAAACACGGTGCAAATTCTTTTGTACAAATACAGCAGTGGTGGTTTAATCGCTGTTGCAGTATTTGTCAGTTTGGGTTTGGCAAGGAGAAGGGAAAAACACAAAGCTGTAAAGTAGATACGTTAGCTAATGTGTGACAAGAGGATGTTTGTTATTTGCTGTGTAAGAGTACTTTGCACTTTCCCGTTCTCTATTCAGCCATGTTACGTATGGACATTGGACCCGTGAGTGACTCTAACAGTCAAACTAATGGGATCTATATTTCAAGTTGCCGGGGGTGCCATGGCTAATACTACACTGTCCAACTCAACTCACTTACTCACCGACCAAAGGACAAGACACTTGACCATATATTTTTTGACTTGAAAGAGAGAGCGACAATGTGGGCAGACTTGTAGCTCAGCAAGATCCTTTCACACACTGCAATTATCCACACCATTCTATATGTGTAATACTCATATTATAAGGAATATCAGTACCGTATCACTTACATAAAATCACACCAGACCGCGACCAAACCAAAATTATTTCTTTCCCTATTAACACTCTTCTCACATCCTTATAGCCAAAAATGTCGGTGAAAATATTTATGGACATGAAATCGTAAAATATTGATTTTTTTTATATCTAGAGATTAAATCCTAATGAATGAAATAAAATGTAATCATTTTTGAATAGAAAGCTTTGTAGATTTTTTAAATAGTTTTAAAATTATCTAATGTATTTAACAGGTGTGTAATTGGCAGGATGTTTTTAATGTATATCTTCTGATTAGCAAAAGTTAAACTAATTACAGCTGCAGTGACAAATGAATGTTTAAATAGATATGATATGGCATAGGAATATAATACATTTAGAGTAGTAATTTAAGACTAGGTGTGTGAAGAGTATGTATTAGAAGATATTATTCTTAGATGATAAGCAAGAGAAGACAAGGTGAGTAAATAGTAGTTAGTATGGGTGACTGTATGAGTTAGTAATAAATCTATGGCGATAGAGTGAATCTATAGACAAGCTACAGTTTTATGTAAGTACAGTAAGTAATTTGTCTGTTTGCTGTTTCAAGACTGCGTCATCGATCTTAGTTTGCTGGTTGGAGAGGAAAGGAGTCGTGGAAAGAAAGAAAGGTAAGGCAGAGAGTGGGAGAGAGAAAGAGAGTTAAGACAGTTATTCTGTGAGTTGAAGTTTTCTTTTCTGTACGCATACACTCGAAAAGAAGGATATAAAGAGTCGGACATTCTCAATACACTGGCGTAGAGTTAGTTTTGTATAGTCGATACGAATTGAGTCTAAGATTTGGTATAAGCTATAGTGAACTCGTTTAAGTAAATTTAGTTCCGTTTTCTTTTGCTTGAGTAATATGCATAATAAAAAGGTACTTATCTCTCTGTGTGCTCTTTCTGACTTTGACTCGCGGTTTCGTTTGGTTTGATGACTTGGTCGGGCTTTTCTTTACCTTTGTGACAAATATAAAATACTAGCTAAAAGATAGTAACCCTTGCCTAGATTCAAATACAGTGCTACACGCTATTATGTTGTAATGTGTAGATAAATGGCAGTCTAGACGAGAAGACGACAAGACAACGAAAAGAAAGTAGTAACTCTTAACTCGTCTTTCTCGACTAGGTTAGCAGCAATTCCATTTCAGTTTCCAACACAGCGCAATGCAATGCATGGAAGACTTTCTTCAGGCAAACTTAAACTTGCAGAAGACAAACCTGGAAAACTCTGCGATGCGAACGAAGCAAACGAAACCACCTCTTCCAGCAGCCCGAGCCTTCTCTTTCTAGTTTGCCTTGTATGCAGGTATGCCTTCGCTTAACAAAGTCTTTACATTGCAGGACTCCTTGCCTTCCACTTTCCCCTGGCTTACCCCATATATTAAATTGCTTGCATTACACTCCTGCTTACATTATCTTACCTTACCTGCCAGAATACTCAATTGCATGTACACTACAAGTACAACTACAAGGAGTGCCTCTCTCTCTCAGTCTCAGTCCCAGTCAGAGTGTATAAATATATATGTATACAAATATCTATGTACTGTACAGTACACGTCACCAAGTCTGTAATATATTACCAAATACACACTCGATGACACTGACAACTAACAGACTTACTATACTCTTTTTACTTACTACCGCTACTGCATAATATAATGTTTGTTTGTGCGTGGTAAACATACAGAATGATAATCTTGTTGATTATAGCCAAGGTTTTCTTATTTGGGTGTAGTATTCTGTAAACTCGGCTTATAATATTTTTAAAAGCTCACTGCTATAGTGTGTTTTACTGCAAAAATATACACGTACACAACATACACTATATTTACTAGTTATATATAGTAAATAGTGTCTTATACCTATTGCGCTTTTATCAAAACAATTTTACATCTTGAACTAACCGTACTAACTAACTAAGTGTGTACTGATAATGTATAATTAAAGATATCTAGTGAATGAGTAAAATGCCTGAGCTAGAAACTGTAAGTAGGTACTACAACTAATTATGAAGTTTCCAACTCGCAACCGTATTTGCACTTCTTCACTCTTCTAACTATACCCATTTATTCATGGATTTCTGCCATTCATAGTTCCAAGCGAATTTTGCTGACATTACTACGTTGTGATGTGAACATTTCATGGAGCAAGGTGCTTATTCAAAACTACAGGGGACTTCATTACATGAATGTACACATGTACACATAAGTAAACACGTTCACAAGCAATACTTATACCAAGGTAACTCCAATTAGTGCACCATACATAGGTACATATAATTACAGAGCGGAAATGTATAGCAAACCAGATCCTTCTCATATCGGAAATGAATGTAGATTCTATGCATTGCGTTTGGACATCGCATTTGTACCTATTCGAAAAACCTATAAAATTAAAAAGGTCTAAAGTCTGATTTTTGAATTTATAAACAACTTTCAGAAAAGCAACTGTGATGAAATGTAATACTAAGGTTATGTACTTCAGTTGTAAGACTGGCTTATTCATTTCACGCCTTCATAAATTGCATGAAAATAAACTTTTAACAAACTTTACGGTTGCACGTGAACTGGGTTAGTATGTTCCAACCTATAAAATAAGTTTAAATACTTACGTAGTATAGTAATTATTATCAACATTTCCGAAAAACAATTAACATGACACTGATGACTAAAGCCACAGCGCCTACCCTGCCTTGAGCTAGATAAACAGTATGGCTTAACATTATTATTTTCAAGTTGTCCAAAGATGCCTCCCCAATGATGATATGTGTTAACACATTTTTATAGGTTTAAAAATATTATGATCAAAATTGGTCAAGTTCAGTCAATGATAATAATAGACAGATACTACTGTTTATATGCATATAGAATGAAGTAAACTTAGACTTTTCCAAACCCCAAAATGAAATGAGTACACTTAGGCATTTAATTGTTCTACGTACACCTGTAAACGTAGGTGTTACATGCACGCAGAATAGGTTTACTGCACATTGTACTACTTTGTTAGCCTTGCTCAATTATTTGCAACAACCATCAAACAAGCTAAAATTATGTTTACTGTTATCTATTTTTTGTCCTTGCATGTCATCTGTAAAGGTCATCAATCGCTTTATACATTTACGTACTGCACAAACCAATTTGGTGCTACTTGGTAGAAAAGGCCCTCAACATAGAAAAAGACAAATTATGTATACATGCCTAAAAGTTTTTTCCAGGTCATACTAAAGAAAATGACAGCAAACACCTTTGGTATCTACTTGGCAAATTCTATTATGTAACATTGTAACCACTGCAAGGCTTTGATAATACAAACAGCTTCGTGTGGTAAACTAAAGCTATATAGTTTTTAGTTTTCCAGCATAAAGCATGATATGCAGCAAGAACTCACATCGAGAATGTACATGTGGTAGTATATCGATGCAGGTACGCAAGAGGCATTCACACAGACGGATATCGATTTTGACATGGAAAATACTGCTACATATACAGAGAATAAGAAGACGTCCATAAAATACAGAATAGACTATAGAATACTATTTCCACATACAGTATAAGACAGCACTACTAGTAAATAGTATTATGTAGCAAAGCCCACGATATATGTACTGAGTTTAGAGTATACACAAACATAGGTACACATATACACTTAGATATAGATACATACATAGGTGCACATGCTTACGAAATTGTAGTAGTGGTAATCGGTAAAGGTGGATTGAATTGGAATGGAAACATTTTCTACATTAGGAAAGAGTAGAGTCGTCCGAATCGCAAACGAAACTAAATTCGAGAAGAGAAAGCCAAGATAGGCTTGATACCACAACAGAGTGCTGTGTGTTTCAGTATACCTAACCTAAGCAACGGAAAGCAAGTCAGGTAAGAGTGCAAGTTGACGTTGAGGTGTGTGGTGTGGAAAGAATCGTTGAAGGGAAGGCACGGGAAAGAAAATTCAATCGAGAATATCCTCACGAAGAGAGAGAGAGAAGGAAGAAAGAGTTAGGGATAGAGAGAGAGAGACTCGTCGGTCCAATGCAATCCTTTTCTAACGTTAAATCTAAGTGCATAACTCTTTTATAGAATACGCTTTCCACTCCATGGCTACAGCTACACAGCAAAAGGAAACTACTAGTAAACCAGACCAGACCGCGAATACGCTCTAAACATCCAAAGTTGAAATATCCTGTTCATGATGTGTTGTGTGAGGTTTGGGTCTGTTGTGTGTCTTTTCCATGTATACGCTGTAGAGAGTCGTTTTGAATTTTTGGATTTGCACTATCCGCTACAGTATTATTGATATAGAACAGGCATGTCTGTATCTTCTTTCTATTTATGTATTTCCACTCTTCCATGCAGTTCCAATGCTTCTGTACCTTTGGCATTGCTTCGCTACTTATCTGCACCACTCAACTCACGTCCACCCAAATAGTTGTAGTTGTACATACTTTTCCCTAATAGTACATCTGACAATACTACTGCTATGCCATGGAAAGTACTCTGTACATAAAATCTCAATTCTTAAATGAAAAAGTTGTGAAGGCAAAAAAGTAGCATGCAGGGACTTGTATAGATAATATATAAGTGTGCAAGAAGAAGAAGGCTAGTCTATAGAAAATAATATACCTTCATGTACTAACATTTCATGTATATCCGTAGGCAACAAAATGTTCGCCTATGGGCCAAAATATAATGGAATGAAACGCGTTATGTACAGATCAGCGACCTGGTAAGTGCATAATGTTCGTATGCACTACTTCAGATTGTGCTCCATGTACAATTTTAGATGAGATGAATTATTTTAAGCTTTGTAATCATGTCAATCAACAAAGTCTTATCGAGCGTAGAGGTTGTAGTAATGATAAAGAGCATACAAGCAAAGTAATTTAATAATCATTATAATATAATGAAATAATGCTTTAGTGTATTAGTATTTCCATCAAAGAGGAACCACCAAACGACAAAAGAATTTGATTGTTACACCATCAATAAAAATGAGATTACAAATATGTTCCTTTACAGCGTGAGTGGAAGAAACAAGATTTTCTTTATTATATCTTTTCCTTATTTCTCAATCTGGACTGCCAAATTCAATTTGGCACAGCAGGTTGGCCATAAAAAATATAAAAAGTTATTAAGATCAATGAGGCATTTAAAATGTCAATGTATGTATATATAAAGTATAGGTATATTATCTAAGTACTTAGGTAGGTATTTTAAAATGAAATCTACCATTGAGAACTCCAGTAAAAATCGGTGATAACCTTCCAAGCTTATTGCTACTGTTAGGTTAGTCACTAGTATCTTAGGTCGGTATGTATTAGCTATTAGAGACGTCAATCCTAACCGCAGGGTTAGGGTTGGAATCGATGCATCTGAAGTTTAGGATTGGGCTTCATTAAAACAGTTTTTTTGGGTTTGGTTTTTCTGGTTTGATGGAACTAATCATTCATTATTTAACACAAGATAATTGTTTGTGACCCACGACGCGATCAAATAAACATCGATAATCTTTACATTGTGTATTCTGATTGACTGCAATTTATATTTAGACATTTACAGAATTGCGATAAGAGTTTTCAGAAGTTTCTGATTGGTTTGGGGTAAAAAATACAAAAAATATACAATTTTATTACTTTTGGATAGGATTTTTATATTAATATTTAGTGGTATTTTGGAATTGGTGTCAAAGGTGCAAGTGGTTGGGTTGAATAAAGTCAACCACATCAACGTCTCTAGCAGGTGCCTACTTACTTGTAGTGCCTATGCATAAAGTGTGCACTGAACGCGCTTCTCAATGCACACATATACATTCACACTAACTGTGTTAGTCATCCTCTGTTATGTTATTTTATGTGTAATCAGACATAATGGTGTATCCAAATGTCTCTGGTTGAATGGCGAGTGAAAGTAGTTGTGCTCAATATAGTCGATCAAGGGAAGACGATTCAAGTCTTCCAAAATTGGATAAACACACAAGAAAACAGAGTGTAAAGAATACTACTAGCAGCAAATGTTGTACATAGTTACACTACACTTGCACATTCTTAGTTCACATCCACACTAGTAGTTGTCTTACCTCACAGTCTGTTTACTATGTACTTAGTTAGTTTTGCTTCCTTAACTTTATATTTTCGTCAGACATGACACAGTGAGAGATAAAGAGAGGAGAAAGGATGGATGAAAGTGTTAGGAGAAGTGAAAGGGATGCGACTAGCATCACATTTACTAAAATAAACTCTATTTTATACACACAACACAACACATACATAACGTAATAACGTACGTAGCTTTTGAATCGCTACGTACAACTTCAGCTCAACCTTTCACAACTCTATATGTATATTATAATAAGAACGAATGAATATTGTACTTATAAGTTAGTAGTGTTATAGTTGTAGTAGGTGGCAACTGGGAAAAGTAGTACTTGGGTATGCGTCGGACAATATTCCAGCAAGCAAGCGTACAACGATAACGGTTAAATAGGTAAGTACACTACGTAATATAAAGGCGGACAAATTTTGCAGGCGTAAATACACTTCTATTGTGTATATTAAAATACAAAGAAAAGAAAAGAGTCAGGCATGGTAAGTAAGTAAGTAGTCGTAGAAATATCAGGAGTTTATTGCATGCACTACACACAAATACTCCTTATCTAAAGTACAGTATAGCAGATACATAGCCGAGAAATTATTCGTGTTCTGTACATAAGGACGAAACTGCTATACATCCGAACTCAGAAGAAAAGGAGATTTGAAATGAAATGAGAGACTGACAGCTTTTTCACTGCTAAGCCCTATTATTTATCTCTTCAGTGCAATTTTTGAATTGAGCTGAGCCGCATGTAGCAGAACTCACGCCTTCTCTTTATGCTTTCATCTGGAGAATCCTTCCTCCCTTCTCATCAACTACATTCTAGTGAAAAATAATCTTCAACACTCATTCAAACTGAGTACAGGGCTTGCATGGTCTGGTTTCGCCTCCCTTTTTCTACTCTCTCACTCTCTCTCTCTGTCTCTGTGATGTTTTCTATATACATACACTACTAAGCTAAACTCCTTGCTTACTTCACACTGTTCTCACACTACTAAACTCTCTGTATTTCCATCCTCTTCAATTTCACCATGACTTATCCTATTTCCTTTTATACTATTTCATTCTCCAGCTCAGCAACAAACGTACACTCAGACGCTGCACTCTCTATTACCAGCACTAAATATATGTGTCTTCTCTACAATCGTTTACCATCACACTTTCACTTAACTGCATTCCTATGTCGACCGTACAATTGGCAGTAAATCCATCTTCTCTTCTCCCGAGTACTGCGTTACTTGTCTCCTTGTCTGTCTCTTTTTCTTTGGCTTTTCTCCCTCTTACTTATAAGACATAGGACGTGGTAAACAAATACATCTGACTACGCATGTACTTCTTTCATTGTTTCATGCTCTTCAAATTAGTGCAAACAGTTTTATTACATTACATTCCACGTCACATAAGAACAACGAATCGGATACAAAAACATTTTCATTTATTTCCTTTCTTCCGGTTACATTATTACTTTCCACTTCCTATTCAACTTACCCCATGTTGTTTTAATGATTCAATGAGAAAGCTATACCCGTCTGCATTCAAAGTGCAAATAGTGTAAAGTATATAGGCAAATAGGTATTATTAGTTGTATCGTTGTATGATATTAGTAGTATTAGAGATTAGAGATGAACAGGTACTAGGTACATACATTATTCCTATATACTACATATTATTCCAATTTATCTTTCATTATGGTTAAAGGGCTGTTATATAAAAATTTCACACTTAAATTATAGTGCTTGTTGTAAACTGCTTGTTATCTCTATGAGTATTTTTGTTGCACATTTTGCATAAATACATTATACTACGCTGACAAGATCTTCAACATTCCACTTCCAAGAATAGCCACGTAAGCATAAAAGCAGTCAAGTACAATTTAAATGTGTTTATACCATTCTACACAGGAAATGAAGACTTGACACTGACATTATTACACACTATACTTACTATGATAATAGCGAGATAAGTTAAATTGACTACTCAGTATCTTTGCTTGGGATTTCCAGAGATCTCGCCCGTCTTCCAGGAATTGCTAAAATTGCACAAGCAAGAGTAACGTTGTCGGGTAGTATATAGTAGTGGGGAAGCCAAGTTCTGCCCTACTAATGAGCCCAACAGTGTGTGTAATCGAGCAACTAATTCGAGATCTGAACTGTACTCAACTTTGAGTCGCTCTCTCCGCGGTTCAGTCCTCAGCTCGCCTTACTTAATGCCGCTATATATATGGATGTCTTTGTGTATCTTTTTGTTGTAGTAGTAGACGCCTAGTATTTAGTTGGTTGACGGTAAGCAAGCAGTTATTGTATTGTATTCTCCAAGGAGAGAGAAAAGGAAACGCTGCTACTCCCACAGAGCCTGTGTGGGAATACTGTGTGTACACTGGTAGTAGTGGTACTAAATGTAAGTATATAAGAATGTTTGGGAACTGGAAAGCTTGAGAGGGAAAGACGACTTGATCATCATCATCAACACATACTACTACAATATCATCATCTCATCTCAACCCTTTCAAATCATTCAGGCGTTCATTCATCTACACTTTGCAAGACGACTCCAGTCAGATCCTTTCCATTCCACTCAAGGAAATCTTGTTGCACAATTCTTCTTATATGTGCACTATTTACGAGCAGAGCTTCATTTAGTTTCATTTCTTAATATTATTCCTTTTCCTCCTCACAAGAACAGTTTCTTTTTGCCAATCTCATGAACATAGCAGAAATCCCTAAGCCATTGTATTGTAGGCACAGGAAGAGTGACTCGGACTGTTCCAGAGAAAAGCGTTGTAGCAAGCCGCTACAATGTAATAATACATTTGTATTATGTTACTCGAATGAGTGAGTGAGTGAGAGAGAGTGCAATGCGGTGCTTGCTTTTCCCCAGTCATTCGCCAAATAAACTTAGACTTTCTGTCTTAAGATGAACAAACACGGATGGACGGATGGACATCAAAGCTGAACTTAGCAGAGTAGGAGTTACTAACACAGAAGTGTGGGTCCATTCTGTAATAAGGCTGGAGATAGTAGATGCTTTAGTTTAGCGTGACTCAACTAGCTTTTTCCATCTTCTTGCGTCGTTGTCGTTTTACTACACATACTCCCGTCCTTAATATCTGTTGTATATGTGTTGGTAATGCAATATACCTAAATAGTGGCAGTAATAGTGATGGTGAAAGAGATCCGAATGAAATGGGAGAGACATAGACGTAACACACTAAAAGAGATCTAAACACTCCATTTCATTCCACTCACAATTCTAAAGAAGAGATGAGATGAGATAAGTAGGAGGATGTTATTCGTATCTTTACAATACACTATTGCACATACTAATACCAAACACTAGTACAAATACACACGTAGAGAGTTTTGTATAAAGCGACTCTGTTCTCAGTCTTACACCAGCAACACAGTCATGTTGGACTAAAGTACAAATATAAGCACAGCAGCAGTGCAGTGAATGAAGTCCTGAGTCGATGAAACTAAAGAGAAACAGAGTGAGGGAGCGAGTGGATCTCTTTCTCTAAATAAATACATACTTTTGGCCTGGTGGGTTTTCTTATATATAGGTAGCTGGTTGGAGCACTGCTTACTTAGGATTCTCCTTTACCAAGAAATGTACTAACGAAACTCAAGCAAACCACTGCCAAAAAGGCCTAGCCTTAACTCAGCTATTAGCATAAGTGGGCATAAAGTTGATGTAAGTAAGAGCTTCCTGGATCAATACATGTATCGTGCTTTTCTCCAAGACTTCATATGTTTTTTACTTGGCCAATAGTTACTTGCATGCACTTACTTACCATTATTAGTACCTAGTATATACTTCCTATATATGTACACCCTGTATTTTCCGATGTTTCACTTTATACCAATATATGTATTTACCTATACACACTCCATATTAAACACGATATATTATAACTCCCCTATAGCACTCCACGATGAGCATGAAGTTGGGACTGCTTGCATGTAGTAGTGCTGTGTGCAAAGTGTATTACTATTCTATCACATTAAGCTGTACTTCTTTCCAGCACCAGTTTGCCATTATAAAATACACTCCTGGTATACTGTAGACAAGCCCCTTACACCTCCACATTAGTTTTCGGCATGTATGTGTACTGTGTATATACCTATGTGTGTGTGTCTGCATTTATCAATACTATTATTGCCTATAAAGGTACTACCTGATATCGTACGATGTTATACATAGGTACGGGACATACAGGTGCCTACTACATTTTACACTGCGCTAGTAATTAGTAGCAATGTTTTATGCAAAAGAAATGCTCTTTACCAGTGCAGCTTTTGTTAGGTAGCCACGAAAAAATGCACAAGTTACAAAGCAAATGCATTTGTAGAAACAGAATAGGTAATAAAATAATAATCCAAACTTCTGTATTATGTATGTTAATAACACTGTTATCCCGTGTTAGTAGTACAGGATATGTAATGTGGTGGTGGTGCTTTCCTGTTGTACAAGGTTTGAGAATTTGGTTCAAATTAATGGTGACAAAGGATGAAGTTAAGATACGACTAGATAGGTGCCTAACCAACTATACGGTTACATTAGGGTTGTATAATGTTAGTCGTTCATTTTGGCATTGGCGAATGAAAGCACCAGCAAAACCAAAGAAAACGTGGGGTACTGGGTGTATAGAAACTAATGCAGAGAAAGATATATAGCACACAAATGCACGCAAGATAATATAGTGGAGCATCCTGTTCATTGCACAAGTGTTTAATATGTAGAACTTAATGTTTAATATATTACCGATATTACATATCTACACTACTGTATGTAGTACTATTGGTTTGCTAGAAACACTGCAGACTATGCATAGAGCTTTCATTTTCCAATAATTATAGTTCCTCATTTACATCCACAGGAAATTATCCGCATCTTCTAGCTCTATCTTAAAACGGTATTATACACAGTCACAGACAGTCTACTAGTATTTGTAGCGAACGTGGTCTAGAGTCCATCTAAAGGGTGGAGTTGTTGGAATAAATGAAGACAATCTGAGTCGGAGTAAATACTAGATATATTATATATACATTTGGAAGTGTACTTATTTAGTATTTGCATATATTATGTTCTTTTAGGCACATTAGTATAATAAGTGGTAGAGTAGAGTATGTAGAGCAGGGCAAGTTTAGTTTGTAGCAGAGAGACCACTGTGAAACTTAGAAAACCACTACCCGACCGATCTCTCTGACTGAAACATGAGGATGAGATGAGACGATGAAGATGCGGATTGGGTGGAAAAGGAATGTCCGTGAAGACCGTGAAGGAAAACTTGTTGGGTTTAAGTTCAGTGTGTCTGTGTATAAGTGAGTAATGCATATATGCATGTGTGTAGTGTGTGTGCACATAAGTACGACCAGAATGTATGTACAGTATCAGTTCAGTAGCATTAGTGATGTGGTGGTAGTAGAGTGCAGACACAAATGCAGGCTATGATACAAGTATAACAGTTACGCTTCGTTTCAATCAAACCCTGCTCAGCATTATCTAACTAACTACCAAGCAACTTTCAGTTTGTGCGCAAAACTTGAGTCCATTCTTCTCAAGTAGGTTCATTTGATTATTATCCTTCGAGCACTTTAGCTATGTTCCTTTCAGAGTTTACCAATTAGTTTTCCAAAGATTCTGAAGGATTTTAAAAGAAACAAGAAAGACTTCTTTGCCTGTATCCTTCGTCTCACTTTAGTAGTACTTACTCGGTTACAAATACTTTTTTGTTACCTTTTATATTTCCACTTGCTAATGTACAAGTACAGCTCACACAGAGTCGGTTTTAACGAGTTTGAGTTTACTTGTAGTTTTTACTTTCTCTCCTCCGTGTTTGCTTTTTGTAATCATAAGCTTTTGCTTACTCTATTTGATAGTTATAAAAGGACTCTGTGTATTCTCTTTTCGAGATTGTGCTCTTGTGCAAGGATGAAGTAACAGTACGTTATAGAACTATGCACTACTTATTTGCATAATATCTTCTTATTTAATGTTATTATTGCTGGGTGACTTATTTACAAGAGAAGAAACGGGGAAACTGAGGATTTGAATGGAGAAAGCCGGCAATAAAATTCATAATTCTTGTACTAAAGTTCTCTCGTTCGATACGGAAGAGCTGCTTGAGTAATAGTGGTAATAATAATAATAATTGAATTTTCTTTTCCAGCATTAAAAAGGATTTTGTTTCAGATATAACTTTGCATAATTACTAAAACTGATTGCGAGTTCGGTGCGACTCATTTGCATTCTGTGTCATAATGATATGACTTTCTCTCGCTTTCTATCTACAGTCAGTTTACCTTACCTTAGTCCCACTTGTTCTTTACATTGAGCACAACTTCTAGGTATACAAACAATTGTGACGGTAATACGAATAAGTAATGCGTAGAATCTTTGATAGAGGAAATTTAGAAGCAGCATTTATGACAGTTTGACAGTTTCATTGTAACGAATATCTTGTTAGGGTAATTTGGACATTATATCACACTCAACATCTGAATTGTCGGCTCAAAGAAAGTTATAATAATACAGATATGTGTACGAATAATTGATCATATCCGGAAAAGTTGTTGAATATGTACATAGAAAAGGCAAGCAAGTACTCTTAGATTATATTATGGGCTCATAGTTCGTAGTATGTTAAAGTTCAAAAGTAAAATGAAATACACATTCTGTCAGTCTAATGTTTGACAGTCATTTTGCAGAAATACGCTTCCTTCACTTAACTTCATCCTTAGGTACACATTGATTGTATAAAAGCAAATGTGTAACACTGTTCGTAGATGTATAATTATTTTAATGGGTTCTACTACATGAAATAAATTAGGTTCTTAATTAAAGATAAAGGAAACTTACATCTTCAAAGATGAACGGGTCGACCTCCTCTACCGGTCTTCCATAAAGTGAGCCACTAATTTTCACACCATCTTCTCCGCTTTTATCGGTTTCCAGTTCAGACAGACGCCTTCGCCGCTTCTTTTTACGATCAAAATGTGGCCAGAACTTTTTGAAAAATGGCAGAAAGCGATTATGAATGGGATCGTCGTCATTTATACGACTTAATGCACTGTCAACCGACGCTCGTCTGTTCTCAGAAGATGATGGATCGTTTGACTTTGAACCCGACTTTCTCCTGGAACTGCTCCTCCGAGAACCTCCCTGACTTACATCGTCAACAGTCGAGGACAAACCGTGTTCACTACCCTGATGATCCGCAGCCATCGCGGCAACTTGTTCTTTTGTCTACACTCTTCAAATTAGTGGCTATAAAAGTTGTCCGTTCAAGTAAACGTCATCCAATGTCACCAACGTTTAGAGTCTCAACTGTAGTTTCCTAATCTTCTAGTTACTTTATTACTAGCAAATTTTTGTTAATTGATGACCCTTTTTATGAATTACTTAATCACTAGATTTTCTCAGAAGGAGAACAAACAATTTTGAATTAGAATTTGAAGCATCTCCGCACTCAACAACGATGATTCTGCTCCTAATATTATCTCAGGTAATTATCTCGGGTGAAATTGATAAGCTTCCGATTCAGGTTCACAATTAATAACATCAGTAATGGTCAATTTTAAGCTAATTCCGCAATTAAATTGTATAATATGTTGTTATATGGGCTTGTGAATTTTCAGCGAAAAAGTGTCACTAGTATATTTGCAATATTCGATTCATTTTAGCATTACTTGTATGTATGTATAGGAATGAAATATTCATAGGTATGTTTTAGAGACGTCGTAAATTGGAATGAAAGTGCCTAATGTTTGTTTACTCAATTTCAGTACAATCAACTGTAATAGGTACCTCATTCATATGTCAAATCTAATGAATAAATTATGGATTAATAATACTTCTCATTTCACATTAAGAGTTGAAGGGTTCTTACTCGGGTACATTTTGATTTTTGATGGATTATTACATAGAAAGAAATGTTAAAAGAAAGAAATATTTAATATGTAAGAGTATACAAAACCTACTAATGGTTTTCAAGGAACTCTTATTAATTTCCGGGAGGGCGACTGCTAGGTACCTCCCTTTGCTGTCCGGTAATATTTTTAAGCAACAATGGTAAGAGATTGGAAAGGTTAATGTAAATCTTACACAATAGCAACCTACACATTATTTAGAGGAAAGATGTTGAAACTGAAAATGGATTGTATATAACTAGGTAGTATAACTATTTTTAAACTATTATGACTAGTATTAAAGTTATATGAGGAGAAATTATAAGCAGAAGGTTCAAATGAAAATCGATTGTGAATTGAACTGGATTTGGTGAAACAACTTATACCAACTTACAAGCATTCCAGTGTTCTACATCAATGCACAATCATCTATTTTTCTTCAAAAATGTTTTTGTCTATTCTATTGTACTTTTACTTTCTAAAAGGTAATTTAAGACGGTTGCTCTAAAAGAAATTCTATTTCATAAATCATTCCGAAGTTGCAATAAAGCCGATGGTGAAAGTAATATCCTGGTACAGAAAACGACTCTGCGATCCCTACCCCGAACTTTCTTTTCGCTGCAGTAGTTTTCGGATTTTTCTGGTTGTGCGTATACTAATACTATACAGTGTATACAGTAATATTTTGTTATTGCATTAGCGAGCCCATTATTGGTGGAAGCAGTAATGCATTTAATACTTTCATTGGGTCTGAGCATTATAAGACTCAAAATCCAGCTTTCTTACTATTGACACAAATGTCACGATTAGTGTTTTCGCTTAAGAGACTGCGACTATAAAAGAGTGGATTAAAGTCTTAGATTTACCTACAGCTGCATTGGGTAGCCCTTTATTGGCGGACTAAATGTAATTAGCATACCTAGGTAATGAGCAGAATTAGCTTAATATTGACTTTAGAGATTGTCGCGGATGCTTGAAATTTTCTGAATGAAGTGGTTGGAGTGTAGACTTAAGAAAATGTGATGGAGATTAACTATGAGTAGACTGTTCCTGTCTGGACATCCGTTTCTGGCAGGAATGCAAATTGGAATAATGTATTTGAACCTCATTAAAGAGTGTCGAGGGTGTTTTCGGGCCAGTAGTGAATTGTTGAAGGCCCGCGAAATAGGCAAGCGGGCTAGCCTGCCTCTTCGCATAGCAGGTAGGCTTGCCCACCCGCAAACCGGGCATTTTCGGGGAAAGGGAAGGAAGCCACTAGGATAAATGGTCACTGACAAAAGCCTCAGTCACAAGAGTACGAAGAATTCAACGGATGACTTCTAGTTCCATGTTCCATTACATTATTTTTTTAAGAAAATGGTTATTGTTGCGACTATGCTGCATTATTTCACAAGGTGAGAGCCACATTTTATCCCAGGCACCTTGTCGAAGTAGATTCGAATGCCAATAAGAACCAGCACAATTATTTTAGGGCGTGTTTAGCCTTCCTTTGAAGAAATGTCCATTCAGCAATCTAGTGATCTGTTGTGAAACTGCAACTGTGTTCACAGCTATCACAAACATCCACATTTACTTCAATTCAACCAAGAAGATGCTCTCATCTTTTATTCTCCAAAATTTTGCATTAGAAGCGCTTTTACTATTATTACTGCAGCAGAACCGCAGCCCGTCGACATCCGCCAGTGTTTCACTAATTCTACTACAGCTACTCAGAAGTGGGAGTGTATTGGCTGATTACTTAAGTGAATAACAGGAAAAGTTCCAACTTTATTTTGCTTTTTGTATTATTTTGTGAAAAGAATTATTAAAGAATGTCCACTCTGTCGACATAATAAATCCTTTTTCTCTCGTTCTTCGAGTTCTCCTCACAACACACGGACACAAAAAAACTTTTTTCAATTTTCTTTTTCACAACCTAACAATGATTTGCCCTGTCAGCATATATATTCATATTATACTGCAACTGCCTATTCTACCTGAAGAACCACTCTAAACAGAAAAGGGTAAATGTAGAGATGCTTCTTCAAAGTTTGACTTTCCCCAGTGAGCTCTGGTAACAGTACCTAGTCATAAACGCACTCAAAAAGTTTGCGACATGAAAAATCCATTGTCTTCAACGTTGGAGCGAGCAATTTTATATTTTTGTTTTACGTACCACTACATGAACATTATAAGCGAGATAAGAGACAGCTGGCAGAGAAACGAAGCTTATCTGTTGAGTTTGAGTGTATCTCCCATAAGTAGGTTCATTGTATTTCAAGTCAAACCTTTGTCACTAAATGGGTCGTAGTCGTGGTATATCTGCTTGAGCTAACTACGAGAAAATACCATGATTGCTGGGGTTACAACATACAACTCCTTCCTCTCCTTGTAAAAGATCTTTTGTGTATACAATTACCACTTTTCCATTTCGGTCGCATTGAGTTTTCTCAATATCGCGTCTTGAATTTCAGTCAGTAGTGCGAACTCTGTACACTGCTCCAAGTAGTGTGTCTTCGCTTCTTCAATGTTCTATTATGTATCCATCCACCTGTATATCAAGTTTGCATGGCACTATTGGGAATTTCCTCCAGTCAAATATATTTCTTGTGTGTTCCAGCTTCTACTATACATACTATGGTTTTTTCCGGTGCATACTGCTGTCACTGTTTTTCTGGAAAAATGCTAGCCGTAGTGGTAGTGGTGGTGGTTTGGTTGGACTGCTAAGTTAAAGTATATCAAGTCCAAATCAACCGTTACACAGATACACAGTTTCGTAATGCAGTACAATACTCCTTGTGTTTATCGACTCTGTGGCCTTATGGTGGTGGGATAGACAAAAGTACTGTTTACGAATAGGTGGAGTATACAACACAGTTTTACTATCGTATACATAATACAGACAGATGCATGTAGTATGTATTTATGTAGTACTCCTTCTATTATACAGGAGAACAATGCTTGATGTTCGGTGGTGTGGTGGAGGTGGAATAAAGAGTGAGAGTTGATCCAGATCCATGGATGATTCAATTGAGTGACTTGAGTCGACCACAAAAATGGAACAGTGAACTAAGAAGAATTATTTTGTTGGCTTAGGTATTTTATTTTATTTTACTTATGTAAGGGTAGGTATGTAGTATGAATGAATGGTAGTGTGTGTAATGTGTTTGATACGTCGTACAGTATTGTATTAGTATGTACAGTATGTAGTATAGTGCTAATATCCAAAAGAGTTTTCTAGTATTATTTTATTTTATTCTGGTGGTATATTTCTGCTATTTGTGTTGTATTTTGTATTGTATTGTGTGAGTTGTATTTGTAGTGTGTGTATTTGAGAGGGAGGCATTCTCTTGTTTTGCTCTCGAATTTAATTTCGGTTCTTGGTGCCTGTGTGCTGTGCCTCCACTCTGTTTCCTCCGGGCTCAGTCTCTAAACTAACGTAAGGACTCGTCTTTGGCTGCACATAAGCAAAGTAGGTAGAAGAAGGCAGGACCTGACATGAGTCGGGTGCTCTCTGCCTTTAGTCGGGTATTCTGCTCTGTCGCTGAAGTTCTTCGCTTTATTTCTCCTATGCTTTTCCTGTGCTGTCGGTGTACTGTGCTGTACAATCGTTACCAAAGCATTTCATAGTATTCTTCCAGCACTACCACCACTACTACTTACTAGAACTCTTACTATGACTGTTGCTGTTTCTGTGCGTGAGTGGGTTGGACTTTTCTCCATGTAATGTACGAACCCAAGTAAATGCTACGGTAGTTGCAAATAAAGTATGTACGTAAGTGAAATACATATAATTCATAGTATGTAGTAGTATTAGTTTTCCATTACACTGTACTCATATTCTCAGTGCACCGTAACTTACCAAGTTTTCCTTTGTTCTACGTGTACATACATTTTGCTTGCTTTTCCTTGTTTGCCTCCATAATGTCCACACTATAGGGTTATGTGCTCTGTATAATGCTTTGCCCTTATTATTCCTACACCAGGTGACCAACATTTCAGCTTAGTTTTGACTCGGATGTCTGTCTGACATTGTGGAGACTTGAATAACATAATATAATTGAGCAGCATAAAATATTACGTGTGCCTACATGGGTTTGACAGTGAGAAAGCTTTAAGACACCTTGTACCAAGTAGTACTATACCAAGGACTATAATATAATAATAACCGTTCGTTCATGTAAAAGGGGAAACATGCACCAAACGAGAGCATTAGCATGTTCATGCAATTCAAGTAACGTCATGTCATGTCATATAACACTGTGTCAAGGTAATAGTGGAAAGAACTGTTTTTTCTTTCTTTCAGTGACTCAACGCAACTCAACTGACCGAGAGAAAACACAGTCCCTTCTTTCACTACTACATACACTGTATATCAACCTGTATATTATGCTGCACATAGTGCTGCAGTTTCTCCTTGTCTTATTGTCTTTTGATGTCCCAATGAAATAATGCGTAGTATCTCTCTCCGCACATTCTATTCAACATTCTTTACCAGCATTGCTCTGTGTTGTGAAAGTTTGACTCTCCCTGTCTCTCCAGTCTCTCTCTCTCGAATTTCCTGGAAAAAAGACAAAGTGGAAGAACAAGCCATTCATTATAAGCTCCAAATTGTAATGTTTTGTTCCTTATGTACGCATACGACATTTCAGATAACAAATAGTGTATTATAAGAAACATTCTGGCCGTAGTTTACTCGCGGCGAGACGGCATGACACGCTTTGAATCAAGTGTGTCTTCCTTGTCGAGTCTCATCTAAGATGCTGGCCAACGGAGACGTTGCGGTTTCTTTTATTTTCTAATCTATAAGTCTGCCGTGGCTTCATTCCTCTACTGTATATACGCGTACAGTGTACAAAACACAGCATCAGCAGATATCGTCACCACCACACGACATACTTGTAGTATTCTTGTGTACAACAGCAATCCTGAAACTATGTGGTGTAATACAGTAGGTCTACCACTTCTGGAACGAGATCCACAGAATACTCCTTTATCTCGGAGCTTCTTATTTGTTTGCAGTCAATGTTATACATTCATAGGAGTAGTAGGTGTATGTTGTAGTAGCTGAGTAAGTACATGTAACATATTAGTACATGTAGCTATTTTACTAGCACAGTATACTAGAACCTGTAGTGTATATAATAGGTTTGTGTACATAAGTGGTATAATGTATGGTGTCTGTATTGTATAAGAAATGTTTGTAAAGTGGCTGTGACTGGTAGTATGTGTGTGTATGTGTTATGTGTGGGTTGTGTGTAAGTAAGTAACGAAACTGTTTGCTTTAGTTTTAGTTTCTCGTGTGACTGTGACTTGATGGTGATAGTGTAGAAGACAGACGGAAGGAGAGTAAAGCAAGAAAGGAGGCAAATCGAAGGAACTTTTCTCTTTGCACGACTCTGTTTGTGTGTGTATGACTGGGGAAGTAGTGGAGACGCTGGTATTTGTAGTTGTAGTAGTAGTGTGCTATTACTTTACACTTCTCCTCCACTCTCTTTCTCTTTGCTCCAATTTTGTATTGTAGTTGTGTGAGTAGTAGGTACTTGTAGTTTAACTACTGTTTTGTAGTTTAGTGTGCTACTACGATACGACTGTGTCTGTGTACTATGTACTACAAACACTCCTCGTAGTCTTCTTACTACAGAACAAAGTTGAATTCATGCAGTAGTAGTAGTATTGTAGTGTTATGTCTTTGTGCATCTGCGCCCAAATTTCTTTCTTGAATTGACTCTTTCTTATCGCTATGTAGTGTGTGTATGTGTGAGTGAAAGAGAGAGAGAGTTTACTAGAACTGTACAATTTAACTCTTTTTCTTCTCCCTTTCATATGGAATACTCTACTTTCGGGAAACAAGGGAAGATTTACAGGAAACTACAATGCACAACTTAGCTTTGTTGTAATTTCATTAGGGAAACCTTTATAGTTTGCTTGCACTATGAATAATTTTTGTGCTGACCGTTTTAGTGGATTCTTTCCACAATAAAATAATGCACAAGCAGTCAAAATGCTTTGCTGTATTGTATTGTTACGCTTTACACTCGGCATGATTTTATTTCACTTGTCCTTTGCCCACTAAATTTTACTATTACTATTATACTCTACTTATATTACTTATGTGCTTTACCTAATATATTGAGTGTGGATAGTGTGCATGTTCTGTATCATGTGCATGTGAGCAACGACCAAGGCAAGGCATTCTTTAACTTACATATACACATACACGACAGCTCACAGTTCAACTTTCAAACCGAGACGAACGTCAATCCTGAAAAGCCAGTTGCATTTCTTTCCTATTGTATTTCCTGTAGAGTTGTACTTGTACTACTTTATATAGGGCCATGAATTACTACTACTATACTGTAGTGGTTGGTACGGTTTACTACGGTAGGATGCTAGGTTTGTAGGTAGAGCACTACACTTATGCTATTTTTTCCAGGCTTTCCTTCTCTCGTAGCCGTCCCGGTCTGGAGAATGGAAAATTATATTAGTTGAGTGAGAGAAACATTACGGGGGAAGAGGGGAGAAAGTAGGTGAGTCCGCACCGCAGTGCACAAACTATAAATGAACGAAAGACCCTACTAGTAATATTACTACTACTACATTTACTCTATTTTCTGTTGTGTACTAGTAGCTTACTATTTAGGGCAAACGCTATTCAACTGCACACCACTGTATTTTCTAAGCATTTCTCCTGGCTAAATATATTCGTGCACATAATATTACATGCTTATAGTAAAGCTAACTAAAGTAAAGTGAAGGCAAAACGCAGTACAAGTACAGAGCAGTGGAAAGTCAAAGATAACCTGTTGTTCACTTTCCTTTATTTCAAGAAGGGTTTGGTAGTTGCTGCTACTGCCGTGGTGGGTGTGCAGTGTGCAATGTAAAGAGTGTCATGATATTCTACTACTATATACACTACCCAAGTTTAAATGCCTACATACGAATTGGTTGCACGATGCCGTCACACATGGCTACCTGATTCTCCAGTCTGCACACAAAGAGCAAAAGAATTCTGCAAAAATGACACAGTCGGAGATATAAGTATAGAAGCTACTACCTATATTTTTCTTTCCGTTTGAATGAGTCCACAAAATATGAGTAGGTTAGATCTATCCAGAGAAAACAGGACGTTGGAATTTACACCATAAAACGAGAGGCGTACTGTTGTTAGCTTGTTTTGTGTTGGTTGAATCTTTGGCTTTTGATTCGATTGTCTTCTCTCTTTGCGCTGCTTTACACGAAAAGACGAGTCTCACCTCAAACTTTACCTTTCTTTCAGACATTCTTTCCAATAGGATTTCCCTTGTATGTATACACACACACACAGAGAAGGACGAGTGAAAGAAATTCCCTGAAGTCAACAGACTTCGTTTCAACTACCGTGCAATTGTTAGACTCTACCACTTTCACTTTTATTTCAAAGCTTACATCTACCTCACAAAAGATCTACAAATGGCTTTTCCCCACAAGTACCCCTATTCAATGTCACTATACTTCTTGTATCAATCTGATATTGCGTACATACAAATAACATCAATTTTATATCCACGTATCTAGGTACCGCTCTGATAACGCTAGTAAGCTCCGAAAAACATTCTTACTAAACTCACTTACACATACTGTGAAACAAAAATTACAATCTTTATTAGGCGGATTTATTGTGAGTATGTATGTACACTGCTGTCACACAATAAAGGTTTTATTCTTGGACATTTGGGTTTTTTGCAATCAGGGCGATGAGAATATGCATACCTACAGGTTAACTTTTTTATGATTGTTACTAGCACAAATTGTATTGCAAGTACTTCGAGTGATTCTTCTATGTAGGTCATACGATGCTAGTAACATAAGTAGTTGTTAGATATTCATTTAAAAAATCTTGTTGATCGTATCTAAGATGGAAGTGTAATATACGTTCCATTCTCAGACTGTAAGTGGAGATTCATTTTTTTGTGCACTAGAAAAAATAGGTAGGACTGTTTTGTTTTGTGATAGGAAAATGTTACAAAGTTTGTCATGTTGACAATGTAACTAGAGTACTAATATGTGGAACTGTGTATTTATTTGTTTGTACTGCAGTTCGGCCGTGTATAAGACAAAGTATCACAGTAATGTGCAGCGTTTTGTTTTCTGCCTATTATTGCTTCCACTTGAGGAGGCAGCGTATTATGTCTCGTCTTAGTTTCAACATTGCATTGAAACAACTCTGCCCTCGACTCGCTCCGTTTCCTTCTCTAACGGCCCCATCTTTTCTTCCTTGTCGGGTAGTTTTCTTACTTCAATAGATAGTTGGGCTGCTCCTGTCGCTTCTTCAACCTGCACTGTCAGTCTTCCGCCTTTATAGCCTTTTGTAGATAGTCGAGCCGTATCGCTTTCACTTACCAACTAAATAAAAGAAAGGGTGTGACTACCTCCACGTGCTTCTCAAAATCCAATTTTTTATCAACTCATAAAAGCAAAATTATTTGACTTGCAATTTTATTTTTGTTATGAAAACAACATGAGTTAACTGGAATCTAATAATATTATTTTAAATAAAAGTATTTGTCACATTAAAAATATTTTTTATTACGCCAAAAAATACCAACATATCATGGTAATTCTAGTATATTTGTACTGTCATGTTGGTTTACACATTATGGGAAAAGTACAATATTTGGTGTAGAAATCTGCAAATGGTTTGAGTTCTTGGAAATGTAACTTTGGTAAACAAAGTCGGCATTTTGAAGGCGCGGAAAGAAAGAGCTCTACACAAAAATGAAGGTGGGAAATTGACAAGTTGAAACGGAGCTTTAGCTGAGTGGCAGAGCAGTTCAAAGGAAGTTACTTCATTCAAGTCAAGTCTACGTCAAGTCCTGACATATTCCTTTCCTCTGTGCCTCCCCACAAATCTCACAATGGGCTATACTTAAACCTATAACACATAATAATGCTACATGATATGATGGGAAATACAAATATACTGATGTTTTTCTCACTTCTTGAGATTTAGCCAAGTCAACTAGCCAAACTACTGACAGTATACACATTATTATTATACTTCGCCATATTAAGTACTACATAACTTTCACTACTATTCTCTTAGCTAAAAGCACACTTCGAATATCATTCAAACAGGCTAACTTAATTTCAGATCATTTACTCAGCTTTTTGCTATGTATTTTTCCATCTACAACAAATATTAACACATAAAATAAGCCAACTTAATAGAAATGTCATTTCTGTGTTAGCATTGACTTTTGGCTTTGCTGACTAAATAGTATTTCCTTTTGGTTTGCCAGACTTGGCCAGCCAGTCAACTCACAATCAGTCTGAGAAGGAACAAAAGAAAACGAATTGAATCTGACCTGCTAACTTACCACACTGCGAGGTACATACATGTTATTACTTACACTCGTATACTTACACTATACAAATACACATACCACACAGATATAACAATTGATACTAGAACAATTCTAACAGTAGGAACTAATGCCATGCACCACACATATGCGGCGTATACATTTCTTCGTATATGGTAAATATACAACTACATAGTATATTTGTACATACATAAAGTTGCGCCAAATGAAATGTGTACAATGTATAATGACACAGAAGACGTATTCCAGACTAGTTTCTGCTAGAAACTACCCAGAGTAGTAATATTGTGCTAGTGCACCTAATGTTTAAGGTTTAAGCAGGTCACACAACTAAAATACAGAATACATGTGGTCATAATAGTAAATATGGTTTTATACATAATGCACTACCTAAGCAAAGTAGCGAAACATTTTTTGTTCACGAGAGTAATACCATAGCCCGGTTCCTTTTCAGCAGTAGTGTGGTTTTCACTCTCGAGAGTCGGTTTGGTTATGACAAGAGCTCTGACGTTCATACAAGTAAGTAGTCAGTCACTTGACCAAAACTAACACAGACCTCGATTGATTTATACCAAGTTTTAGTTTACTGCTCACGCGATTTCATAATTATGATCATTTACGCAGAGCAAGAGAGAGCCAGAGAGCGAGAGAGAAACAGCAAGAGAAAGAAAACTTATACAAGGAAAGCAGGAGTCGAACCATTCCTTCCACGTACTGCAAATTTACATAGTGGTCAACTGTAAGCAACTCCGTAAGTCACTTACTTAAGTTACACTGTGTGAGTATTTTATAGACTTTACTTATGTTGCTTACGTATGTAGTGGGAATAAGTAGTACAAATGTATGTAATGCTTGCATTGACTTTCTGATGTGAACGTGAAGTGAGATCCCTTGAATGATCCTAAACGATCAAAAAGCAAAGGAATTATATTTGACTCTGTTTACATTAATCTCCCTTTTGCAAGTTACGTTCGGATTGAATTTCACTGCAGAGAAACAGAAACTGTGGCCAAGTGAGGTTAGTGTATGTATTGTTAGTATGTGAGTATTCCCCCCTATTGTATGAAATGAGTGTGCTTTATGTGTTGTAGCAAATCTACTAAGCTGCAGTGGTATAACTCATTTGAAAATGTCATTAGATTATAGATACATGGAATACTTTGTGAATTTATTGTAGCTCATGTTATATAGGGCATAGGTAGTATTTTGTATGCTATACACTTAATACACTATATATAACGAACTCCTATGGTGTAAAACTCAATTTACCTGCATACCAACCAACTAATAGATGTAGTGAGTAATGAACTCAGCGTAATCTCAGGTTGTAAACTCACTGACGGAGAAGTTGTACTTGTACTACTATTCTCAGAGTTCATACGTTCACAGAGAACCACATATTGTTTTCGTAGTATTATCTCCACTACTAAACTATTTTTGTAACAAATGTCCCATAACATGCATGCATTCACTTCAACTTGCATTGATATCATCGTTTTCCAATTTCCGAAAGTAAGTCAGACTAACCACAAACTGCCTCCCTCTCCGTGTTTATACACGAAAGTACTTTTATGTGTATCTGTAGTACACAAGTGTAGGAGTCAATACTAACGTAATCAAATATATACTAATGAAAAACAATGGGTTTGTTTACGTTACACATTAGTGCAATGATCAACTGTTAGGATTTCACTCAGACTTTTTTTTATTTTACCGTTGAGCATTTCCAAGAAAACCGCAGCAGACGAGTCAAATACAATTTAGCGTTGTTCTACTTACATCTGTGTGTACGATATACTATACATTCGTTTATTAGTATGTTGTAGCAGTATACGATGTAACGTTTACAACTATTGTACAAATATGTGCCGAGAATCTGTTCCCATATGTAAAAGGATATACCTAGTAGAATGCATAGTATAAACAAAGAAAAAATCTTTAGAAAGCAAAAGAGTATCCATCTACACCGTAGATGCAGATAAAAGGGCATAGCAATTGCCACGTATAAGAATTGGCTGCTGCATGCTGTTTTTAGTTGTACATAGTAGCATGTTGTGAATTGTATTACTATGTAGTGTTCAAGTAGTTTTAAGTGTTGTAGGGACGGTATTTCCAAATTTTTCACAGTCAAAGCCTATTTGAAGAAAGAAGGGAAAAGTTACAGCCTTCAAATTCTTCTTGCGGTTTATACAATGGCCACAATAGGATTACATTGAACGTTAACCAATACGTACAAAATAACTACAACAACTCCTTTCAAACTCCACCACTTCTTCTAAAGTACTAGAATGTACTTAAGCCGCCAAAAGTTGCAGTTACTGTAGTTGTAGTTGCAATTCTTAAGTTGCCACACATAACACAACAATATTACTAACTTCAAGCATTCGATATTATGTAGACTAAGTTCTATGTACTATACATCAACACATACACAGAGTTTTATGTACACATTACCATTTGTATCGTATATAGAACAGCAATTAGATGTAGTATGTATAAGTCTGCATGGTACATTTTCATAAACATAGTGAGAAAATCTATCAATAAGTCGTGAATGTAGAGCCATACACGTAAATGCACCCTGCACACACAGAGTGGAGTTGTGTAATAGTAAATAATATTCGTATGAATAACACAAGTTTCTTGTGTAGTGCTTTTATTCGTTGTATTCAATTCACACACATGTGTAGGTACATAATACGTTATAGATTGACGAAACATGTTGAAGAACATTTGAGAGCAGGAACAGTGGTAGTATATTTGTATTCTATGGAAGAAAAGATCTTAAGTTCAGGAAGGAAGGAATCTAGGAAAACTAACTCACATCAGATCTCAACAACTAAACTTAAACTAACACCCTGCTTATGCTTATAAATGATTCTTTGCTTGTGGAATACATAGACATGCTCCTATGTATCTCATACAACAACGATACAAAACAAGTTGTAGTAGAGTGAGTGGTATTTAGGTGTGTAGCAAGTAGCACTACAGCTAAGGCTGAAACTGACTGTAGTCTCGTGTTAACTATATGTATTTGTATATGCAGCCGATACACAACTGGAAATAGTTTCGTTGAGAAGAAACTTATTGTGTTTTTTCTACAGGAAAGGTATCATACTCCTGTTATTATATAGTACTTACTACATATAAGTAGAAGTAGGTAGGCAATATGCGTTATATTCATTGTTATGCATTATAATGCGTTTTCATGTTTCTCTCTTTGTTAGGCATTTGAATGGCTATAAATATAAGACGACTTGAGTTCAGTTTGCTTATCTTTAGATTACTTCACTGTATGCTATGTATTGCTTCCACGTCCAGAGTTGGTGCAGTGCGCCCGTTCTCAGAAAATCCAAGAAGTCGCTTGGGACGCAGCAGCGAGAAAAAGCGGAAAATTAATCGTACATATTTAATCATGTAAAACGTCTATTCACCTCTTTTGTGTGCACATTCGATGAGCTCACACAAGAGAAGCTCTCACTTCTTCTTCATACAATACTGTCGACCATATCATACAACAAAGCATACGATCATTTCATATTAGTATCTCTATACGTTCACTCTACACTTTAAACCATACCTATACACAAGCACATGCATGTAACAACCAAACATAATAACAATAACTAATACACAAAATACAAAATACCCGTAGGTACTTTACCTA
This sequence comes from Pogonognathellus longicornis, assembly GCA_034694085.1. Lineage (NCBI taxonomy): Eukaryota > Metazoa > Arthropoda > Collembola > Entomobryomorpha > Tomoceridae > Pogonognathellus > Pogonognathellus longicornis. Next base: position 40,325 of record JAQFYB010000353.1, read on the forward strand.
CCATTTGCACATGTAAATATTTCTAGTAGTATATTTCACTAGTCGTTACAAGCAGTTTCTTTACTATCTGTATATCACACATAAATAAGAGCATTACTAATATTACATGCAATACAAGCATTACATGCAGTAATGTATTAACTAAGTAAGTAATACGAGTAATAACCTATAAATGCAGCTGCACACGAGGCGCAGATATACATGTAAGCAAGGTAGAGCAGTGTTAACTATCTCAATGCCTATTTTCCATATTGGATTTTAATTTGCTGCTAACTTTCACTGACACACACAGACACATACCACAACCAACCAACATAACACAATACAGCTCAATAGAGTTTAACCGCTCAGAGCAAAAGAAGATAAATCTACTTGGGGCATCTACGAGCTATACTCTAATGTTCCTGGATGAAATGGGATGAATAATCAAATAGTTGTTGAAACCGACTGGGGTACTAATAAACAGTCAGAGAATTTAAACGAGTCATAATAATTAGCTTGCAGTATACTTCCACAATGCATAAACATATTCTATGTATACAAACACGAGTGGTAGGTAGTATTACTTTTTCCACTTGGTAAATTAACGCGGTTAGGTATGTAAAGTAAAAAAGTATTTTGCAATGCAAAACATGGTAAGAGGAAAAGATGTAGAAATATTAAACACAAACTGTGATGAACGTGTTTACGAGTACATTTAAATTGGGGCAGTGGTACTATTTGATTGTGTTAACGTGATGAATCGTTTAGAAGCATTTCAGTGAAAGTGGTTAGAGAGTGGGAGCTGAATACACTAATAGTACATATTTACATAAATTATGAAGGAACGTGCTGAGGAAATCTCACAGACTGTTAGAGCATTTTAGTGAGCGGTGACTGAGAGAATATAAAAATGCATAATAATATGAAAAACTCTCTAGTTTTATGTTTACCAGGTAAAGTAACGAATCGAGTGAGTGTGTAGTGCTGGAACAAGTAGCAGAGGCTCGAGTAAGAATTTAAATCCATAGATCCTCACTTTTCTCTGAACTCTGCTCCGCAGTCAAGTCTCCGCTAGGGTTGCTGGGTTTGGTGAAAGGTAGTAGAGTTTGTGTAGACAGGCAGGACCGGATTCGATTTTTCATACCACACACTAATATTAAAGCCGTAAAATTCTTGCAGCTCTAGTACTTCCACCACTTTTACACAGAAGCGCTATACTCTTACTTCCTACTAAAAATTTCCTAATGTGGAAGTACTAGCTACAAATACTACACTACTCCTGCAAGTCCTAGCACCATATGCTTATGTATCTTTACTGCATTCTACACCGGATAGCAGTTTCGGTGTATCTACGTTCAAACGTAATATTAAGCGCTGAGGGCTAGAGCATCAGGAAAGGAATTGTCGACCACACACTACTGCTTCTACTTCTATTACCAGCACAGCACCACACCGAACAGCTAAGCAATGTGAAAAGCATTGAATCAAGAGTAGTATAACCAACTGAACCACGTAAATAACCAAAGCCAGAGCTAAGCCGAGTCCTGAAGCTATACTACAACCAAAGAACACACAAATAAGGAATACCTGTGCTTTAACCCAAGCATCGAAAAAGTTACTTAGGAGAACTCTCACTCTCTCTGGTATAATACCAAACTAACAGAGAACAAAGACCAAAACTGAACTGTATGTATAGGATCCACCAATACATAACACTACATACATAGTTGTACTAGACTAATACATACGTACACAGAAACACACATGCACTCCAAATACCTCCACATATATACATATATATCCAACCACAAAATTTGTTCGTTTGGGTTAGAGCCAGAGCAAATCCGACATCCGACCAAAAGACTGTACGTAACGGACTAACATAACATAGCATAACTTACAAAAGGTGGCCGGGCCAAATCAAGCCACACTGAAACTAGCACATAACAGAGCAGGTGATATTTAAACCATATATCACAGCTTAAACTATACGTATACCTGCCCAAGCTTAGATTACCACCACCATTTCCAGATACTGATACAGATATTACTACATAGGTACTACATGCATACACTACAATATTGTACTAAGCCATAACTTCACTTACTCTTTGCAACTCTGTCCGGTTTGACTGTATACTCCTACAAATACATACAGCTACAAAATATATCACATATTATACTTTAGAAATGCTTCTACCCACTATACTAATGTACTAATGTAATGTGTAATGTATTTATTAGTATTATTAGCTACAGTATGTAGTAGCTTTACCTGTCTGACAATATGAGTATAGAGATAGTCGCTATATTGTAACCTCAGTTTGGTTTGGCTCTGTTCACTCAGTCAGTTAGTAAAGAAACAATATTCCATGCCTTACCAAACGGAACGGCACGTCAATCCAATACAACTATCCTATACCAACTAGCTGTGGCAATGAAGCCGGGAAAGCCAGCAGCAGGTTCGCGTATTATAGACACAAAGTTTGCGAGTGAAAGTTGCAGCTAAGCTCTACTTTTTCCCAAACGCAATATTTACTTGCACTACTACTGCTAGAACGGTGTTGGTAGAACTGCTGCAGATATTTACCTGTAACCGGCGGTGGTGTGCCCATGCGGGTAATAGTACTAACCCAGTAACATAATACAGCGTATTGTGTTTCAAACACTAATACTAATATTACACCCTTTTAGACTGGTGTGGGTTTTACGCTTCTATTTCTTCTGTCATGTCGTCATTTCAATTCTTAGTCAATGGCACGGCATATACCGTACCTTTCAAGATGGGACATTATTCACAAAGAGATATGTACATTAAGGGCTGCCCACAATACTACTTACATGGTACACACAGAGGCAGTGTAGTACTAGTGCATAATATTGTTATCTGGAAGCAGTTTATGTGTGTGGAAAGACAGAGTGGGGTCCTCCTCCTGTCATATTTGTAAAAAATATCTGTTCCGTACACTTAGCGCATTGAGAAAGTAAATAGAAAATATTTGAGTCGAAGGAAGAGTGGTGTGTGTGATGAGGAGTAGATCTTTTTAGTGGTGTAAAGGCACAGATGTGGAAGTAACTGTGGAAAAGCGTCTCTGCTCAGGTATGAAGATTGTAGCTATTTGTAGATACTCGAAAGATTGGAATGGTAGTTCTAGTAGTAGTAAAGGATATTATAGAAAGGGAATGGCAATATGGTTACTGACGGTCTACAAATATTCCATCCATACGAATCAGGATAAAAAATGCAATTTTCTTGTAATATATGAGATGTGCATGCGGGGAAAAGGCATAGGCAATGTTCGGAGAGAACCATTTAGCATAATTGGCTTTGATATCTGGACCCATTCTTCCTCAAATAAATTATCCTATAATTTTCAATTAGAACGCTAGCACAGCGGTTTGAAATGGTAGTAGTAGATGTATTTATATGTAGTCGTGGTGGCAGTAGAGTAAGACCGCGGATAAAACTGACTGAACCAGCGAGAGGGCCATAAGGCAGTGGGGCATTCCATTATATCCCTCCAGACCACATCATAATATCGTCTTTCTTGTTTGCTTTTATGCTTTATATAATATGCATTCTCTTGTGTGTATGTAGTATGTATGTGTGTTGTAGTATCTGTACCCGTCCCTGATACGTACAGTTCCCAGTTGTAACGCCAATATATAGAAGAGGTTGGAGATGATATCCTTCTTTCCTTTTCGTTTAACTTACCTGGAAGCATTGAGGAGTACGTCAGCTTGGGTTTTAGTCTAAGGTAGGTTTGGGTACGTGATAAGTTAGTGCAGCTACTACCTTACCTGCTCTACAAAAATTCAAGGTATTGTAATATATTATGTCTATCCGGCCCTTTTTAGATAATATGCAAGGAATTCTCAATTTATGTTTTACCCTAATAGTTTATATAGTCTTAGTATGATAATATTTATGCTACAATGTATATATACTATTAGTAGGTCTAATGCAAAGCTCCAACTCGTTGCTGAATATAAAGAAGAAAAATTTTAAATGGGAATTCATAAGGGCTAGGTAGTAGTAGTAGTATTTGTACGAGTGAATAGAAATTGTAAGTCACAACGTCAGAACAGCAGACAAGATAATGAATGATTGTTTAGGTTCATTTCGGTTCAAAGACTCCTCGTCTCGGACTTGACGCCCACATATACAACTTTCATTACTAATATCGAAAATTGTTTTATTCTAGGTAGAAAATTGCTTGTAGTATTCTATCATTTTCTGTTGAATTCTTAACTGATTATACAATTGCTTTGTGCACAACACAAAGACTGAGTAGACATTAATGTTTAGAATTGCATTAGTCAGTGCAAACATTGATTAATAATACTTAGAGAGACAGTTTTTGTCAAATATTCCGATTTTTGGACCTCACGAGGTCTTATAGAGCCTTTATGTCTGTCCGTCTGTCAACACGATAACTCGAGTAGCAATCAAACTAGGCAGATGAAACTTGGCATACACATGGTAAAGAGCAAAACTAAAGCTAAGTTCGTTGGTCAGTCAGCGATCCAACGGTTTTGACGCCAGAGGGCTCAAAATTGACAAAATAATAAACCCCTTTATGAATCAGTGGCAATCCATGTTTTTCTGAATGCATAACTATGAAAACAGTTGTTGCTTCTACTTTGATTAGATAATTTCAACTTTCATGTTTTTAAACCGTTAAATTAAGGACAAAAAATAGTTTTTTGGTGAAAATACTTTTAAGTGTGCATGTTAACCATGAAAACAAAATTACTGTTTCCAATTTTGTATGTTTAATTTCTGGTTAATCCTATGTACAATTTTTATAGCTAACTTTATTCTTATAGATACTCCAAAAAATTGATTGCCCTTCCAACACCATCTACAATTTGATAGCACTTACACCGATAACTCTATTGCTACGAATATTTATTTGAGCTATAAAGTATAGTCATTTTTACCCCAAATGAGACATATTTTTAGTGAATCCTACCTCGTGAGGTCTCCGTAGCTTTGCCTGATATAAATTTTCAATTTTTCTTCGTAATTCCTACATTCTAGCTTTTTGGGCTCTGTGCTCTGCCATTTGATACTGAAAAGCTGGTCAAAATTCTATGGGAATAAACTTTCACATCAACATATGCAATGAAAAGGAAAGTTCTTCGGATATAATATAATAATTCTTGGGAGGGTTTTTTGTGTTATATATGATGTAGGATGTACGTACTACTTTCCGTATGTAATTGTATAATGCATGCGATAAACCAGAAAACAATTCTTTTTCGTTTGTCCTCTTTCTCCGTCTTTTCAAAGTAATAACAGCTCTCAGTCAGTTCTCCGGTTCTCTGTTTCCTGACTGTTCTGGATTGTGGATATATACAGAGCCCACTCTGCCGGGATGAAATCTAATAGTGTCAGTATAAAGTAACATGACAATGGCGTGCATTATTTGTATAGAATTCTAAATCGTCATGTTCTGAGTTGCGATTTCTTGGCTGGTTGTAACTTTCTGTGCTTCTCAAAGCGTCGCAACTCTCTTTTGCTACTTATTGCCGTCATGTAAAGATCTAAGAGTCTCTCTGTCTCAAGATAGTGTTCTTAAGTGCTAAGTCTTCCTTTCCCTCAACTACCCCATCACTCCGTCCTCGCATCACTACCACTATACCACAGTACTAAACCATTTCTATCTTTTAGGCGACCAATATGAATCCTTTTAGACATTCCCCATCTTTCGTCTCATCTCACATCTCTATTTCATGACTGCTACAATGAGTAATAGCAATAATGTTCGTACGAGAGAAAGCGAGAGACAAGAAAGGCAGAATGAGAGTTGATGTCATGTGTCGGTTCCTGGATGGGTTTGCCGTGTGTGCTATAGAATGTCTTGTGTTTCTTGCATGGTCTGGTCTGATGGTACAATACAGCGACTGTAGTATATAAACACAGTGCAAAAGTACGGTTCAACTGTAGGTCGACGTATGATTGTGAGTCCGAAATCTTGACTTGTGTTTTTGGTTGGTTTGGGTTGGGATTTGCACAGCGTAGTGCTGGGATGGCAGTTGGAAGAGGAAAGCAACTGAACAAGAGAGCCACTAACAACTAAGCTTTATGACTCTCTCATAATACGTGGCCGTGGCGAGATGAAAGCTTTCAGCTTTGCACAAGATTTACACACGTAGCTCTGATCTCAACTGAATGGGATGGTCATAAGTTTGCATTTCCCTAATCACAGAAATTGCTTACTCACGCTTTGCTCGTCCTTTACTCACAGAATTTTCAACGAAATGAAAGTCGGCTTACAAACGAATACTTTCTTCCACTTCCACTCCTACGATATTTCTCTCATTCCGTACTTGACTGGAGTCAGTTGCTTGTGTCGTGTCTTCGTGTACAATTTCTCAACTATCACATCCACAGAGGTAACAAGTAATGTGTAAGATGCATACATACGAGTATACCAAGTACAGTTGTGTGGCATGAGCAGAGTACTGATATAATACATTCCACGAGTTTATTTTGCAGCGTAACTTTTCATTATAGTATGTACTAGTAGGCTATGTGTGTGTGCTACATCCAATCCACACAAATATACAGGACGGAATGAGAATTAGAATGAGAACTCGGCTCAAGTCCTCATAATATTATCTAATAGAAGAAAACACCATGGACATATACATAAACAAGCTCAAGTCAAGCTAAGTCTTGGGGGAAAGGCTAGAAAAGAAAGCCTTCACTTAACTATACACATGAAGAAACACTGCAGTCAACAAATAGTCTACACTCTGCACACAGTCTTCTCTTTTCCACTCTACATGGCTTTTCTTTTCAGCCTGCTCCACAACCAGCCTTCAAGACGTATAATGCTATACAGCCACTTGAACAAGACACGCTGTTGCTTTTTACTGTAAAAGTCATAAGATTAAATTCATAGCTCCATGCCTTATCTTTCTTCGGATCATAAAATCATATTCTCCAATTTACTTTTTTATCATTATCATATCAATAATAATATTACAATGACATGCCTTGAATCATACACTCCACAAAAGAAATTTCATTGAATTGTTCTCGATTTCCACACTTTTCTGGTAATTTTTTCAAGTTTTTATGTGCTCAAGAGCAGAATAATAGAGAAATTGGGGTAACAAGTGCATTCACATTAAAGTGTCCTGGTTGAGGAGAAAGAAACTTTTTTAAAATGCATGCACTTTAATTTGCATACATGAGAAGCCTTGTTATTCCCCATTTATCTTTCTCTTTCAATCCTATTTTGCCTACTTTATTGTGAGTTACGTTCATACAAAGGCGATTGCACTATTCATTGTGCAGTTCGCAAAAAATACAAAAACACAACAGCTTCTATACCATGAAACATGAAATGTAACAAAAAGTGAGCGAATTGACTCCAAAGGCTAAGCAAGTGCTATATATACATCTTCTATACGTCCGCTTATTTCGGACTTCAGACATAGAGTGGCCTTCAGACCGTATTCAAGACTATTTCATCTAGCAACGCGGCCACAAAGCCAGCAATTCTTTTACAGAGCCCGATTAACGTCTAATTTTTCATGCTACACATCATCAGTTTCTTTACACATCCGAGAAATATGATAGTGCGTGTAACACGAGCTCTTCAGAAAACTTTCCGATGATTTTCGAAGAAAGCGAGAGCGAGAGAGAAAGTCTTGGACTTGACTGAAAACAAGGAGACTCCGACTGCATACAGCACGGCAACACCCGAGTAAAGTCCATTCCACACACATACTATACGATACTAGAGACACCGAGAGAAGAAAAGGAAATCCCTTAGAGAAAAGAAAAAAGAGCCACACGCTCAGTCACTGTATGGACTCTGAATATAAATTAACTGCTTCGTTGCGTTCGTCCGACTCGAAACAAGGTTTCATCCTCTCCGACTAACTACCACCAAGACTTTCTGCTCCACTCTTCCACTCCATTCCTAAACACTGCTCATATGACTACGTATTGTATGTAGCTATTTATTACACTGTACTCTTATAATAAACCCATACATTATACATATTACATTTGTAGTGCAGATCATATAGCTGATATTACACTTTCGTGTACTTTAACATGTAGACACACATCTAACAATACTAAGTGCACTATCAAACTCTAAAAATCATTCTTTTCTCTTTTCTTTATCACAGAACAACTTCTGCAACCTTATGTTGCTCTTCCTACTGTGTATACAGCATTCTTTTACACTATTTTGACAATCACCCTATTCACCTATCAGCAATAATGATAAATATTAATTGTGATTACACATAATTAGCAATTAGTGTTTAAACAGAATTACATCAGGAGATCGGACAAAAAATGCAATAAAATATGAGTGCTATTCTGTAAGTATTACATGGCTGATCTCATTTATATTTATAATTACAATTGCGGTCAAATGTAAATAAATCAACCAATCGCGTCGGGATTTTTAAACAATAGGTTCATTTGTAAGTCCTGATGCATACTGAAATGAGAGAAAAACAAAGGATGCTTAAAGTTACCCACCTATACCTATCTACACGAATAACTGAGAATTACACTTTAGTAGTAATGTACAATATATAATGTAAAGAAAATCTTGACTTTCTCTTGGAGTTTCGGACTTAAAATTCTAGTACATTATACGATTATGTAGCAAGCAAGTGAATGTGTATAGTAAACGGCGGAGATTTGAAGTTTGTGCTTGTATGGCAGAAGGATTATAATATAGATATAAAAGGAAGGAAGGAAAAGCGTTAGTTAGGAAAGCCGTGCTGCACAGAACAAGTCTATCTGAAGTTGCTGAGCCTACTTCAACCTCAATGAGTACTTATTGTGATTAGTACATTCTTGTGAGTTGTTTCGCCTCGTCTCGTTTCATTTTGGGCTCTTAATTCCTCTGTAGCTGCACGATGTGTACTCGACCCTGTTGAAAGTCTAAGTACAGCACGAGGAGTAACTTGTTCTTCTTCGTGTGCCTTACCACTTACTTGTGTGACTTTTGAGTTGACTACAGAACTTGAACATCTCAGAGCTCATTTCGCTTATTTGTTTTTCTTGTCTTAAGATGAAACGACGACGACGATGAGGAGGACGTCTAGAAAGGGCCAAGTCCAACCAAGCCAACAAAGTGTAGCTGACTAAGACAGCGGAGAAGAATCCGCCTTCTCTTTTCTTGCACAAAAGGTAGTCCTGGAAGTGGAATGAGCCAAGAAGTGCTACTACCACGTTCCTCAATACCCGTTCTCTTTTGCAGTTGTGTGTGCCAGGAGATGAAGTTAATACCTTTAAGGACTTAGTGTTACACTCTTCCTGCCCCTTGACTTTACTTACTTTGTGAAATTTACGTAGGTATTACAGGGTGGACAGATTTCAAATTCATTGTATCCCATTGTTTTTACACAGAATGAGGTCGTTGTATGGTATATGAAGTAGTTCATGTGTTGGAGAGATACAATCCAGATTGCCTCCTGTGTTTGAAATGAATTGAGAAATTTAATTTATCAAGCACCCTGTAGTGTGAAAGACGGTATGTCTAAAAGTCAAAGTCCAAACCAACCCACAACCCCAATTCCCAAATAGTGTTAAAACCTTAGAAGACAGTTCAGTTTAACTCAAGAGTAGTAGTAAAAGAAAAAAGTACAGGAACAAGTTCAAGACGAGTCAAGTCAAGAAAGTCAAGGCGAGACTAACCCACCAACTTTATAACACTTCCACTCATAGTAGTATCACTGTAGTTGATAGAAGTTGTAGTCTGTCGTCATTGTCTCGTTTCTACACACTCACTATTTCCGTCTATCTATATACAAAATTCGGAGTTTAACACACCGAACACAGAAAGGGTAGGTAAGTTTTGCAAAGTACGGAGAAAGCAAGTCTTTTCACTACATGGATAGCTCGAGACATGGCAAACCACATTCAGTCAGGATTGAAGAGTTGTTGCTACCAAAGCAAGGAAGCTGCATTCACAAAGTTATAGACTCAATACTTAAAAGTGTATTACGAAGTTATAGCTGTATTTCTATAGAGTGAAGGGAGATAGATATTTCTTATTTCTTACGTCGTATCTTCAATAAGTCAACGAACGGAAATAATATAAGTACAATACTAATACTTATGAAGGTGAAGAAGACACGGGAAGACTGTAAGCTTGAAATCGAAAGGAATCAAGATTGATGACTCCTATATCAGTGTACTCCACTTCAGAGATAAGTGAATTCAGCAAGGAACTATGCAGTCGAGTGTTCTCATCGGAATTATTTTTCATTCACCTGCTCATTTCCTTCACCAATTTCAATTCACCTCTCTCCCTATGCATTAGACAACTCTGTCCCCATTTAATAACGTTGAGTGTGCAGTGCACCCTAATAACATCAAAACATCATATACCTAGATGTAATTGAATATTAGTAATATACCTACTCAAAATGCTAATTGTAATATTCATATAAATGTTAGATAAAGCAATTTATCCTTTTTTCAGTTATTTATCGCTGATGACACTACGTAGCTTGAAAACAATGAAATGCCTGAATGATACATCATAGATCTATATATAGAATTACCCTTAACAATAAAAGTATTCTCTTTAACATTACTATTGCTATCCTCAAGGGACTTTTATCAGGGGTCACCATCCCTAGTTTTTGGAATAATCCCCCATTTTCAGAAAAATATGAATTGTAGTGCAAAGCGTTTGTTTCAAATACCTACTGGATGGGGTCAAATTGGTTTTGAAGCTCTCCAGGATATATGTCTATGGAAAAATATTTTTCGACATTATATTATGATGCATCTATGTATCTACTAGCACAGCTCAAGCTTTAGTTATGGAAGTGGAGCGTGAACCGCTCCAAGCTACATATAATACTTAAGTAAAAATTGTTATTTTTGATATTGTTCACACAAAATAGGTGTTCTAGTATTCTTGAAGCCCTTGATTTCATTCAGCTTCAGGGTGATGGATACTTCAGATATTATGCACACAGACAGTATAATCAGTAATATACTTGTTGAGATACTATGATATATATGTGTAGTGCAGTTAAGTATGTGTTGAAGAAAAGAAAATAAGCTGAAATTTTTTATTTTTTATTATGTAATAAAGTGAGCTTTGAGGATACCTCGAAATAATGTTCAGAATCAAAGAAAATGGAATATTTTGCCTGTAATTTTTTTTTTGTAAATCTGTAGACAAGAAAATCCTACAATCGCATTATTATTCTGTGCCTGTCTCTGATTGTCTGATGTCTTAGCAAAACAAGAATGAAAGCGACATGCGAAAAGATTTTTAGTAAAGGTCCCAACATTCAATTGCCCTTATTAAACAACGTTGTTAACAATAAGTAATAAGCATGTATACAATATAACAGGTCTAACAAGATGTGGGGTTTTTTCAGCATCATTTACTTGTGTGTATGAGTAGTTATATAGTGGTTGAGTTTCTTATGTGTCTTTAAAAGAGAAATTTGCGTTTCCGACATGCATGTAATAGTATTAGTATCGATATATACCTTATACATGCCAGTCGATACAGTGAAGTACAGTATTTAGAAGCTTCCATATACAAAGCAGATATGGTTTCCTGTGTAAGAAGATTTTCTCACCATGTTCGGTCGATACAATTTTTCCTCCAGCTAAATATATTATGGCCTTATAAGACGATGACTTAGTGGTTGCCATTTTCACATATACTACTTACGTAGATGCATATTCACTTAGGTATATGTATACGATACGTAACTTTCACTGGATGTCTGCTGCAATATTCCTGTGTATCGATGTGGCACAGCACGCTATCAGTTGCAGAAGTCTTAATTAATGGTATTTAGGTAATGTGGCTAGAAGAAACAAAGATATTAGTTTACTTAATTATTAAATGCATAACGAATTATTTATGTATTATTTAAATTATGAAGCATTTTTAATTAGCGAACAAATATTTAGCGCATAAGATATTTAAACTCCATATTCCTTTCTAAACTTTTGGTATAAATAACATGTACAATGTACGGGGGCGAACATGTCTGACAGACTGAGTATAATACATGAGGTAAGAAAGAAAAATTCCCGAGAATGGAACAGACTAGGTCGTGTTGTGAAGAATAGATGCAATGAAATTTTTCTCTTAGCGTTACCTTATTATCAACTTTCATTATGACATCTCATAAAAATATTCTCTGGAGAAAGTCTACACATTAGTTACCCGGGTAGTGTGTTCATGTAGACAGTTTGCCCGGAATATAGAGAATTCTTTCTCCTGCGCACGGTTTTATGCATTGGCTAGATGTCATCAGAAGGACCTATTTATTACTTTCTTTTCGCTTAGTTCCCCAACTTTATCTGCAGATAGGAGAATGTATGTTAACTTAGTACAATACCCTTTGTTATTAGTGAAATGTATTTCTGGGTACGTTAGGCAGGCAGTTAGGTGCTAAGTATTTATGTTGCAAGTATCTCTAGAAGGTTAACATTGATAGTTTCACTTTCATACATCTTGTTTTCGAACCGCTTTGAACCACCACTACAAAATTCTGCAGGCTCTCTTGTCTTTTGACTATAGCAGCACTCCTGTACCATCAGCAATGCACCCTTACTAATACCATGAATGTATATTATTATATTTCTACCGCCATGCCATCAAATCTAGTGTGTTTACATAATTTTATCGTTTCTTGAGCTATAATATACTTAAGAAACATTTTTATATTTGAATAACACAAAACTCTTATACACGTTGTAGTATTCTACTAGGTAGGTATATATATCTGTAGCATATTGATGTGTAAAGGATATACTAAGTGTGTCTGTAAGTAGAATATGTTATAAAAATGTAGGTAGGGCATAAAAAAGTATTTTAGTGCTACTACATAATAATATTTACTTACTACACACATAATACTTTCTCTAAGCAATTTATACCTATATACAGCCTCCATTATGGACGAAATATTAATATAATATTACATACAACGTATGCTAGCAGAATACCACACTCATACGTCCTATACAACCAATACCGCCACCATACCACCACTACTGTCCAAATTCGTGGAAAAATTTTGCTCAAAGAGACATTCCGCACAGATGACGAGACAATTCAATAGAAGGCTGTGTATAGCAGTAATCTCTCAATGCAATTTGTTAGGTAGAGATTGAAAAGTTTAAGAACTAGAAGATTGCATTGTTTGATACTATTGTGAGATTCTCATCTAATATCGATGGTCAGCGTACCATGCACATCAGCCATTACCGGCTGATGTATTGGAATGTCAATAAATTCTTTGAAAATATGTTACATGCGTACATGTCTACTTACAAATATCTTTCAGAGGTATAGAAAGTAAAAAAGTGAACGGAGATCGATAACTATTTCTGTGAATCAAATCAATCCCAAATGGAATCAAATAGTATCAAAGTCTTACGTTAATACTATATGATCAGATGATTTTATGGCTTGCACTAAAAACCTTTTCTACTTCACTGAACGTGAAGCTACTTTTAAATGATGCCGAAAACATGGAAAAATGAGAATCCATTTAAACCGGGTCACAAAAGACTTCATACACTATGTTCTGATATTATTATTATGACTCACTCTAAATAATAACCGCTCTGAAATGATTGCCCCGTCAAAGTAAAAGTAAAGCTTCTATAATCCTAGGACTATAGATACATTAATTTCCCAACATGTGAGTGAATAATGCCAGTCAAGTGCAACGAAAGAAAGTGTCGATTTATTAGTATCATACCTATTTTCAATTGCAGTGGCCACCATGAAAAACTTTACTTTTTTATTCAGCATTTTGATCAAGAGTGTATACAGGGGGTTGGCAAAGGGGCAGTTGTCTTCCACGAAATTTTGAAATTTCTACCTATATATTTCTACCTATATTGTTTGTAAAAAGGGCAGGTTTTTAATGTTTCGCATCTCCGAAATCAAATTCTGTATACGACCTTGTTTTTGGTAGTTTCAGTTTAGGTATCAGTAAATTATTTGAAAATAGTGAAGTTTTTTTCCGAGAAAACTGATTAATGTTCCATATTGATATAAATAAGCTGCAAAATTTTTCAATTCTTAAATATTTTCTAAGCAATTTATGGTTTAAACATGGTCTTCTATTTCAGTTTGTGAGATTAGCTTTCTAAGTATAAGTGAAAAGTGTAAGTGGTTGAAATGATTATTAGCCTTGTAGGTATAATCTTTGGGAATATTGATGTGCGGAAAGGAAATAAATGACATCCTCCTGTCCGGTGTAATCTACTTATAGTAGGTTAGTGTTACTTTACTCTGCTCGTTCTTCAGGTTCAACTTCTCTTTCTCCGTGTGTTTCTACGTTTATAAATACCTCGTATTATAAATAAAGCCTCTTTAGGTAATGAGTAAGTTTCAGACATTTGGTTGGGTATTCAAGATAATGTTCACGTACTATTTATTATTCATTCAGTCTAACGGGTTGTGAATGTTGTGATTGTAAATGACCTCTGTGTATTATAGGAGCTCTCTTTTACTCTGTCTGCACACGGCTTTCCCTTCTTCCCTCTCCGTCTCTTTCTCTCTATCTCTCCCACTCACTCCGTACTTAAAAGGACTGTCAAGAAGGAAGGAACTCTGTTTTGTTGTTCTGAAAATGCTTAATGCATATAACTGGAAGGGAAGTAATAAAAGCATTAAGGTACCCATTACAAACAAATATAACGTAAGCTGACATGAAATGGTATGCACGCTTTGAATGGCAAGGCATCTCAATATACAGAAAGTACTATCGGATTAGAGTTCTACTAACCAGACGAGAAATTCATAATAATATTCGCAGTAAGTATATAAGTAGTACAGCCATACAAGTGTAGCTCTATACCTCATCATCATCACGGTACCTAAACACAACACAACACTTTCGTGAGTGTAATACGTATAGTAACCGTAAACTATGATGACGTGCAAAACACAGACACTGCACTGCTGCAGAATATTTGCTGAGACTGTGTTATGTACATATTCTACACATGCTGATACTCCTAGACAACAAAAGACGAGTACAATAACACAATCAATGCATCCAATCATTCAGTTTCAGTCCTGATTGTGTTTTCTCTCTTCCTTTCTCCTTGTTCCGTCGTTTTGTTGTTGTCGTCCTTATTCTGTTCTTGTTAAGCCTCTAACAGCGCAACTTACCTGCTTAGCTATGCTGTCAAGTCATTTCCCCGTATTTATCTCATGGCACGATAAGTAATGCAATATAAAGCAACACAAAATTGTGACGGAATGAGAGAAAGGGAGAGGGAGTTAAAGAGAAAGCCCGGAAAAGGACAAGACAAGACGATCATCCAGACGAAAGGCAACTGAACTCATCTAACGTAAAGTAAAAGAGTTGATCGATCCATTCGTATTCTAACACACAATGCATGCACATGTATGTATTATATTATGTATATGCATCCACACATAAAAGTAGTAGAGGAGTTTCACATTATGTATGAGACACACTAAACAGTCAAGAAAGTAGCTCCTTGTATCTGTATACCTATTAGTGCTATATTTATATTAAGTTAGAGCTACAGCATGCTGTTGTGTTAGTAAGTACCTAAGTATGTACTTCTTTTCATTGTTGATGCTCCCCGTCTGTTCTGTGTACTTTTTAGTAGCAGTTTTAGTAGAAAACACTACTCCTCGTAATTGTGAGGTATACAACATCAACTAACGTATGTATAACTATATTTTTACTAGTAATAGCACTGCTACTCAGAAGCCTACAGGGACCTATTAGTATAATAAGCCTTTGAAATACAATACGTCCTTCTGTATACTAGTTATATAAATGTATGCATACAATGGAGACCTAAATGCACAAAGCAAAGTCCATAGTAGTTAGTATTAGTTAGAGGCTTCTCTCTTCTGTCTGACTGTCTGTCTGCATAAGGGATGCCCTCATAGAGTACTATGAAACGAGTTTCACAGGGATTCATGGTCCACCAGTTATTTCCAGAGCAGCATGCACTGTAGAGAATTGGCTAACTAACAAATGTTATTTTAACTAAATCACTGGTAAAACTTTGTTTTGCTAGCCACTCTTGATTACTCTATGAGTAATTTTATTTAAATACTTTGTAAATACTTACTAATGGAAACAGGGCTGTCTATTGGGAGAATAAATCCTACAATTCATATAGAATCAACTTATAAGCAGCTTTATCATCAAATAAGTCTATTATATATGGATGCTGATATATTACACGAGTACTACTGTGTATGTATGTATAAGTGTGGGTGACACGACATAATTTACATTTATCGTCACACAAAGAGAAGGCCATTTCAGTTCTGTAAAGAAATGCTCTCTAATACCTGATACTAAGAAATAGGTTAGCACTGAAGTTTGTTCACAATTTCATTAAAAGTCAAAGTAACTAAGTTCATTGAAGAGAGTCTTGACTCTGTGAATAAGGTTCGTAGTTAGTATTGCCTTACTATACGGTTCTTAGTTACTTTTTTGCATGTATCGTTTCATAACATAGTAATAATGCAATGATAGGAGATGCCGTTGTTAAAGTTTATGTGAATTTCTGTACGCACATGTGTTCGTGTCTGATGGTGAGCGTGTTTGAGTATTGTACACAGGGCATTCAACAACAGGGTAAACGAGATAGAAGGAGGATAATATTGTAATAATGTAGTCACGTATTACTAATAGTTGGACTAGGATTGTGAATGTAGTCAAATGTCATAGTAGTAGTATCCGTAGCATACTAGTATAAAGTGTACAGTCGTGTTCATGTCGTCGTGTTGCAGAGAAAGAGCCTGCAACCTAATGAAAAAATAATGACAATGCAATAGTAGTACCTAATGTACTAACTACATACACATAGTCGTATGTATTATGGTAGTGTAGAAAGTAAGGTCCCGTTTCGTTTGCCAATGTGCATTATGTATATATATTCATATATTCAGGAGAATAGTGAAAGCTTGAAAAGAAAGGATGGTAAACATTGAATAGCAGTAGTGTTGGTTGGGATGGGACTGAATAGAATATTATCAGGCGATTCCACTATTTCCACAATGTAGTGTAGTGTGTGAAAGAATAGTGAACACACTCACTGAGTCAGTTGAGTTAAATGTATTAGGTACACACTCGTTCAAGTAAGAGAACTGAAGTCATACACACAATCACACAGTCACATAGCAGTCCGCTCAGCTGCTATTGACTTGGGTGTCGAGGTCGAAATAAAAATGTTCACTGACTGTGTATGTATAATGTAGTTATTTACATGACTTTGCCATTTTCTCCAAAAAAATCTACTACAAATAGAGAAGTACAATGTTCAAGTACACCATATACCACGGAATAAGTGTTTTCTAGTAGTGCATTATAGCACCTATATATAGATGAGACGTTACATTAGATGCGTATCGTAAAATACTTAGTTAGGTACATAGTATAATATAGCCTTTACCTTCACAACATTAGCAAGCAGTTTTATTTACTGTGCCCTCCTTACTTAGAGTTCTTATACAGATACAACTACACAACAAACGCCATAATATATCGTAGGAAGTAAATCGTATCTAGCCAAGAAAATAAAATGCTCATAAATATCCCGGGATCGCAAAGTTTATTTGTTACAAGAGTTTTTGCAACCCTTAGAAAATAAAAACTTTAGTTTGTACACAGAGACGAGACTAAAATAAAGTAAACAACCACCCACCACCTACTGCGTTCAGAGTACATCGGTTGCTAGCATTTGACGAAAATAGTAATGGAAACCGCTTAAATTTTAATTATTACGTACGAGTTGGCTAAAAATTAGCTCTGCCATACATTTCTATGTGAGTTACAATATATTTTAGGTGATACGGGTACCGGCTCAATTAGCGTAGTATTTGTCGGTCAATATATTCCTTTATAAGTGGAACTGACTTTTGTGATGTCTACAACTATTACTACCACTCTATATAGCTTTCTAAATGTAAGTATAATGTTCACAGTATGAGAGTGAGAAAGAGTTATACTTCACCCATATACTTTGTTGCCCAAACTTTCGACCATTTACATCGATTTGGTCATTGTATGTCTTTCTATATAAGACCTAGATACATAATATTATACAGTCTACACCTACAATATAATAACACGGATATTTCACTAGATATACATGGAGGTGTATGTAGGTGCATGTAGTGACTACCTTGGTAGGTAAGGTAGGTTGGTATGTATTGTAGAGTGTGTAGTATTGAACTGCAGCAGTAAGTAGAAGTGGTGTGAGACAAACGAGTGAGTTGAGTTCCCCGACTTACACTGTACACTTTTAAGACTACGTTAGTCAGTTGGGGGAAAGCAATTCACTGCACTGCTATTTACTAGCATTGTAGTACTAGCGAAGAAAAGTATATATAGAGTGTTCTGGCAGGTTGCTTTAAGCATTCCTTTCTCATCGTCAGTCTATGACCAAGTTTCACTTGGGCATATAGCTTTCGTAAACACCTTGACAGTTGAGTTGAAAAATTACAAAAGAATAGCCTGAAGGTTCTACATAAAGAGTCCAGTCACCCTTTGCATTTTTCGATAAGCTTGGCAAAATATTTTATCATTAAACCCTTGTACATACATACATCGTTTCCATAAAATTTGTAATACTGGTGTGTTTTCTAGCCTATGTCGTGTGTTTGTGTATTATGTTGATGCATCAAAACTGCATATCATTAGGTACACAGAATAAATATGAACAGATAGTGAATACAACACATAATACAAGTTGCTTAATGTTAGCCGTGAACTACTTGGAAAATATTAGGTGTGTTTACTTTTGTATGTTGTGTGACTGCATTGTACGTGCTTTTGCTGGTAGTGTACATAGTACATGGGAGTTTATTAAAATTGATGAAATGATGCTTTACACTTATGGGATGGACTGTGAGACGTCTGA
>JAQFYB010000354.1:0-59124 GCA_034694085.1 Pogonognathellus longicornis
ATTAGCCTATATGTAGCTTGACTATCTGACCTTCAAATTTTTGTATTGTGCACTTAGATCGATGCAGTAGTTTAAGAGTTATAGCGAGAGAGCGAAATATCTTTCTCTTATTATTTAGATAAGCTTGTATAATCTGGGGAAGCTTAACCACCCTCAGCACACTTAGTGGATACGCGCCTGTTAATCGATTTCCCTTTGCAACTAAAATCAAAAATTGGCATATTACTGAAATCTGAAACTGACCGAAAATCGGTGAGTGGATCCCAAGGCATTTTTTGGCTTCCCAGCATCTCCCCTCGATTTCCCTTCTCTGCAAACAATTTGAGGTCGTATCCCGAGCAAAATGCATTGCCGGCTCCATATAGTAAAATTACTTTAACAGAGTCATCAAAATTAGCCTTTAGAATGCCTTTTTGTATTTCCAATGGCATTTTGATATCAATAGCATTCAGACTTTCGGGTCGATTGAGCATAAGATGAGCAACACGTCCATTATTTTCCGTCCAATATTTCACACTCTCAAACTTTGAAACATCGTAATCAATTAATGTATTTATACTACTACTACTAGCTCGAATGTTTTTGGAGAGAATATTCTCACAAGAACGATTTTGATATACTATTAAATTGTGAATAGACAATCTCGTATGCCAGTTTCGTAACATTTCAAATATTTGATTTTAAAAATAAAACACTAATGAGAATTAAGAAATAAAGAACCTTAACGAATATAATTATTTACCACACTAAATTTCATAAGGTATCTCGCTAAATTAGATTAATCCACCTCCCGCACCGAAATAATTTATTCAGCTATACGGACACGGACACGGAAATGTGAGTTTTAGGGGAGAACAGTGCGGATCAGAGACCTATGGACTTCATTAAGTTATAATTTCAGATGTTAAAATTATAATGTCTTTAAAAGACCCGACAATTTAAATTCAAATATATAATTTCAAAAAAGTTAAATAGTTCCTTAAAATGCGCAATAATGACATGAAAAAGACTTTTTTTGTAAATAAATAAGATGAAAATAATTGTGACCCAAGATAATTTATGATGGTCAAATCAAATCATTTATGATAAAAGTAGGGAAATAAAGTAAGGCAAGCTTCCGCTAAACAACATAATATTTAACTATAGTTGTGTTAATGTTTTGAGTTCTGTCTGTCTCAAAGTGAATGTTTGGACGCGCCAATTCTATGTGTAGAATCTTGATCTACATTTACCAAGTTTAGCGAGATACTCTAATGCATTCTATTGTTGAGTCAGACCGAACGAATACAGAAAAACAACTTTGGCTTGACACTTCTAACTGGAGTAAATAAGAATTATATGAAAATGTAAATATGGATGATTATATCTATTTTTATATTGCTACTTAAGTATTTTTTTCATTTAGACTAATTCTTTGCGTTCTTGTGTGGTATTGGATCAATTTGATGTAATCTAATTTCTAATTCTAATCTAACAAACTTTCGCTAAGTAAGCTTATAATAAAACCAGGAAGTCTGCCTACTGGTAATATAACAAACAAACTAACAATATGATATATGAAGTATAGGTACCTCCCCCCCTCAAAAGAAATTGTACATGCTTGCTACGATCAAAATATGAATTTTATTTTTCCATCATACTAAGTATATAAATATAATACGAGACGAACGATACAAAATTATCCGTAAGAAATTGAGATCAACGATGGAGTTTGAACAAACAAACTGAGATCATCGACAATTGGTAAACGTAAGGAAGTTAAGTAAGGAAGGGAGACTGGAAAACTAGAAGACGACATAATATTTCCATTACCATGAAAAGACAGATTTTCCACGGTAGGAGGAATAGATTCAACATCAACTGAGAAACAATCACGAATTGTCAACATTTTAACTTTTAACCGGCTACTTGTAACAAACTTCATTTTAGTAAGAGTCAATTTGCGAATAGTCCATGCTGACTCTGCCCAGTTTGAAATCGGAGTGTGCATTAAATTCAGATCCTTGATACACACCAAAGGGTCGCACATATCCAACTCCATGTTTGTGCCCCAAAATGAAGCATTCTTTACTCTTTGAAAATCCACGAGATCATTCACAACAAATAGATCTAATAATTCCCCACTTTTTTGCTTTAAATAAACACTTCGCAAATGGATTTCTTTAGGTTTGATTCGTGACTCCCCGTTCTTTAGATCTTCTATGATAATTGTACATTGAGATAAACGTAAGGATTCGATGGATACAAACACTTTTAACGAGAGAGAGAATCGAGTCAAATCGCTGAAACTTGTGATATGGAGTGACGTGATATTGGTTGGTATAATTAATTGATTTATTATACAAATTGTTCTTTTTACACTCTGTGCACTTGCTTCGGCTTCCTCAACATTCAACAGATATACACGATTCAATGTCAATTCCTTCACCCAATGTTTCCGTGTTTCAAAAAAATTGAGCCAGGCGTCCCAAGCAAAAACTCCGTTGAATTCAAATGAAGAGACCAGAGGACCCTCTGTATAGAAGGCTTCAGAGAAGTGTTTACAAAATATTTCTAATCTGTCACCGGCATAATTCAGGTGGGGAGATTTCTTCTTAGGCTCAATCGGGCGTATAGCAATACAGCATCTTTTCTTGAAAAATGGTCGACTCAAAGTTTCCCATGTTGTACAAACAAGACGGCATTTCATTATATCAGTTCCGTTCAAATGATCAAATATGCGAGACATTATCTGGAAAAAATTATAACATTTAGGATATAATTAATTAAGCTTCTCGAAAATTGCTACTGAATGTTGAAGGAGGAACGTATAGATCATTGAATAATAATAAAATATGTCCAAAAATATTATTGTTACCGCACCACGTCATTTAGAAGTGGATGATAAGGATATCCCATTTTCAATACCCGAAGGTATTTTGAACAACTTCCGTTTCCAATTTCATCGATTAAGTTGTGAACATCGTCAACATCTGTTCTTACCAAAAAAACAAACATAGCTAGAAGTAGAATTAGCAAGTACACCATCCATTTAAGTCAGTGGTAAAAATGCATTGTAAGCAAAAAATAAAAATAAAATCTTTTTCTTACCTTCCATTGCTTCCATTAATCTTACCGTAGCATTTGTGTAGCGGTCATTATTGACCATTTAAAATCAAAATTAGAATAAGATCCTATTTTCTAACCCACTAGATTTATTCTAGAGATTGTATATGACTTTCGCGCTAGGATTCACTGACGCAGTATTGATGATAAAGTTAGAATGAGAAATGATGGCATTTCATTTCACAAACAGTGTGATATGAATTGCATGGACAATTTGACAGTATAAAGAACAAAAAATTGAATTTATATTTACATTATTACTGATTTATTGTAACTCTTTTGTTATTCATCAGTAAGTGCATTATTAGAAAGTAGTAAAATCTTTTTCATACGCCATCAGATGATTCTAAAATTATATTGACTTCTTGACGTACTGTGTATTTCGAAAATTAAACTTTTACTTGAAATCTAAGTCAACAAGCACGTAATATTATAATAGATTACCAGATACTACTATTAGAAATACACATAATTTGCACGGCACAACTTCAAATCGTTCTGAAGCATCAATTCATCAAGGCAACTTTCAGACATTTACCAGAAAGCGCGTTTCAATGGATGTTCTAAACAATATTTTTTCTTTTCGAGAACCGTATTAGCAATATCTATTACAAGATTGTCGCTCGTAGAATATTTCCCTCCATCTAAATTTTTAACACGCGTTTGTACACGGACATGTGCTTGATGGCAGAAGGCCATAGCGATTCGTATCTGAAAAGGACAAAGAATGGTGTTTGAAAATAATTTATTTTGTCGCACACTGGAAGAATATATATTATTTTAGAACTCGAACTAGCATACCTCGGTATCAGCATTATGTATTCCTAAGCAGTATGCTCTAGATGCCCGGCTTATAACAGCAGTCATGGCATAAATGTCAATAGCAATATCGGCCAATAATTTTAATTCCAGTTGAGCATTAGTGATTTCTTTTCCAAATCGTTCTAACACCACCTCTACTGCATATTGAAGTCGGAGAACACTGTATTCCAACATATCTGCCTCCTCTTTAAGCGAGGGATGCAGAAATTCATTAAGTCCTAAGCTTAGTTGAGGATTGTCGTTATTATGTCTCGCTCTTTGATAAGCCTTAGAAAAAATTGCGGTAGGATAGGCAAACGGATTACGAAGTTTCTTGATTTCTGTAGCTAGATGTTTACCGGCATGTTGAACACCTGAATTAAACAAAGAGAGGAATTTTGAAAATACTGCACAAGACAAAAAACATAAAATAATATCTTGAAACAATAGGTATACCCATTAGTGATATAAACATTCTTAGGATTTCGTTAGTCCCTTCGAAAATCATTGAAACTCTTGCATCTCTCAAAATTCTTTCGTATGGATATTCTTTCATGTAACCCATTCCACCCACGATTTGAAGACATTCACTAGCAGTTTTCCACATTCCCTCTGAACTAAAAACCTGTCCAAAAATAATAATTATGTTTGAGATAAAAGTTTAAGTAATGTCTTTGAATTTGTATACTATTAAGTGTAGTAAGTATGTTATTTAAGTAGATATACCTTAACCATCGCAGCTTCTATGGCACAATCTTCGTATTCGTTAGAGTCGATAAGCCCAGCTGTTAGATAAGCCATACTTTCCATAGCGTAAGTTGTAATTGTCATTCTTCCTATTTTCTCCTTAATGAGATTGAATTCGCCTATAGATTTTCCAAACTGTTTTCGGTTAACTGCATGATCTGTAGTCATTTCAATTAACTTCTTTAACACACCTAAAACAGATAAAACATGTTATTTAGCTTACACATTTTTCAAATACATTTTGTTTCAAGAATAATTTCTCATTCTGAGATATTCTCTAGATTTGATGACAAAAGAATAAAAACATTTAAATTGTTTTAAGTTAATCTAACCAGCTCCAGCGCTTCCCATTCCAAATCTTCCAGTATTTAAAATGTTGACTGCAATCTTAAATCCATCACCAATATCCCCTAATACATTTTCTACTGGTACAGGAGTATTTTCGAAATTGACTTCCGTTGTGTTTGAACCTCGAATTCCAAGCTTATCTTCTGGTTTGCCACTTGTAATACCTCCGAATTTTCTTTCAACAATAAACGCCGTAAGTTTCCTGCTAGACTTGCCTTCAAAGTTATCCTGAGAGATAGATAATAAGATTATTTATAACATAAACAATCACGCCCAACTATTATTTTTTAACCATAAAAACAATGACTTTTCTTAGCTTTTTCAGCCAAGCATATCAAAATTAAAAAGATTAGTTACATACCAATAATGCAATAATATACGAAATGATCGTAATAATTATTATTATTATAGATTATTCTTATTGTATACATATAATACATAAATCTTACCGTTTTAGCAAAAACCGTAAAAAAGTCTGCAATTCCTCCATTAGAAATCCACAATTTGCTTCCGTCGAGGAACCAGGTTTTGCCATCATCTGATAATGTTGCTTTTGTTTTTATAGATGCAGCATCAGAACCCGACGAGGGCTCCGTGAGGCAAAAAGCAGCAATGGTCTCCCCAGTTGCTAATTTCGGTAAATATTTAGCCTTTTGTTCTTCAGTTCCGTACATTAAAAGACCTTTGAGACCAATGGACTGATGTGCTGCTAGTGTTACGCCAATACTACCATCCAAGAAGATGACTTCTTGAAGCCTTGCATATTCTGTGGCGTTTAGACCAAGTCCACCATACTCTTGAGGAATTTGCTGCCCGAATAATCCCAGTTCTTTCAATCCATTCATTACTTCATCAGGGATTTTTGCATCTTTGTCGATTTGTTTTGAATCCACTACACGAGGAATTAAATGTTTAGTCATACATATTGATATTATATTTCAATCAAATATTCCACCATACAATAATACAATAATATAATAGTACATAATCAAAACTCAAAAAATTATTTTACCCTTTTCTTCAAAAAATCTTTCAATTGGTCCTAACATATCGTGTAACGTTTCATGACGATCTTTCTCTAGAACTTCTGGATAAGTTAATAGATTTGTATCGAACTTTCCCAAAAAAATGTCTTTAGAAAAAGCAGGTCTTTTAGGTTGAAAAAAAGCTTCATCTTGAACATTCTTAATGTCCTTCTTTGTTTTTTGTTTTTCAATATCTTCACTCCTGGAGGATTCTTCAGTGGTAACTGCAGTTCTAGCCTGAGCTGTTGAATTTGTTGTCGTACTAGCCAAACGCCAGTGATATTTGCCAATTGCACTCACACGTGTGCACACTTTTATATACTTCATGGTCTAATAAATTACAAGCAGAAAAATGACGAATAACTAATCAGCTGAGTTATTTTAGTAATTTTTACTGATTAATTAAAACAACTAGAATCAAGATAAGAGATTCTGTCACACTTTCAACTTTCGTCGACTTGTGACTTGAAGAAAATAGTTATCCAGATTCCGGTTCAGCGTAACGAGATTGACTTTGGAGCCTCGTCATTGAAACCCGTGGATTATGGATGGATTGGGACTATTACTGAGATTGCTGCTGCGGCTTTCCTTGATCATCAAAATGCCCCGATCATCGAGAATACAAATGAAAAAGGTGAAAAACATGCAATTTTTTCTCATTTGTAATTTTTGCAAATTGCAAACCACTGCAAGAGCAGTCTAGAAACACATTAATTTTAGAAACGACAAATTGTTTAGCAAAATGAAAATAAATGTTGGATTAGCAATATTGAAATCAAATGTTCTTATTATATTGAGATTTTGCCCTCCCCGAAATCAATGTCTGTATACGGCCTTGTTTTTATGTAGGACGGATGCTATCAAAACTGCAATTTTTGTTTCCTTTCTTACTGAAATTCGGTATAAAATCTTCTCAAAAACAATAAAATTATACGTTTGTTAATTTTTATTTTTTTGCTATTCATACTGTTATTCACTAGTACGTGCTGTTGCTGCCAATTTTATTATCACTAATAAACTTCGATCGAGGTTAAATTATTGCTTTAATTTATAGTTGTACACAGCTTATGTACAAATGGATGCATGTAATGCCGATGCCGGATACGAACATAGAAACAGATTTGAGAATTGAGAGGATACTTAAAATTTTCCCAAAACCCTCAATGCCAATTATGAATTAAAAAAAAGAATTTTTAAAACTACGTACGAATGATTGTGTTATTTAATGCACCAAATCCTCTACATGTATTATAAACATAACTATCAAGATGAATTAAGCCAATCTTTCCTTGTATATTTCGTTTTGTGGAAATTGTATAGCTTTAAGAATTTATGAGGTGCAAGTGCACATAGTTTGACGCCCTCGATACGCCCTTGTTCAGAATGATTGCATAAAAAATGAGGAAAAAAGCAAAAACATTTAAAACGTTAGTAAAATTGATTTCAGTGATTTATTTATATGTATATGAAGAGACACGCCAAGGTTAAAGAAACATTTGGTATGACCATAGGAGTTCAAAAAATGAAATGGTGGGTGAAATTTCATCCTCCGAATAACAACAAATATCATAATAATCTGGATGAAATCTGTAATGAAGGATTCATTTATTGAGCTTCTATGGCCATAACTTGTAAGTTTCCCCGCCTTGATAAAGACAATTGTCAATGCTGTTGAATTGTAAATACTTTTTGACTCTATATAATTATAATTGCACAAAAATGTTAATTCTTGGGTCTAATCATGTATTCGTGTACGTATCGTAATATTATTATGTATCAGTGACCGGTTGTAAGTTGTAAACCATTATTGTTATTATATATAATACTATTACCTAAAATTCTAAAGTGTATGTAATATTATTAGTGATATATTATTATATATAGACAATTTCATTCATAGACGAGTTATTGCTTTGTTGGACGGACATTGCTTAAAAGTTTGTTCATGACCACTTAGCTGTTCATTGTAGTATTAGTAATTAAATCGTAGATTGGCCCTGGTTTGGTACGTATACAACAGTAATTAATAAGTTCACCGTTTCCTAATCAGAGATAAATAGTTTTTCAAAATTTGGAAGCTTCTAATATGAAAATTTGCGTATTGTTTGTAAACAATAAATATTTTACTGTCTAGTAAATATCAAATAATAAATACTGGACTAACATTATTTAATGTACCTAAAACAACCGTGGATCTGATTCGTCACTTTCACCATAATATCGAAATGGAGCTGATGGAACATTTCTGAAAAAATAGAGAGGGAAAAAATAGAGTTCAGAAAATATATTTTATAAATAAAATATATATAATTGTAAACATCTCAAATACCTGTCGAAGTATGAACAAGTTTTCATGTGATTCGCCATTATCCCAATGTCAGCAAAACTCCACTTTTTAATGGGAGAAAAAGAGGTGGAGAAAAACCACTTCTGCAAAAGTACATTTTATTATTTGTTAAAACACTTGAATATTCTAGATTGATATAAAAGCAAAAAATTACAAATAAAAATTGAAATATTACCTTTTCAACCACTTCCCATTTTTTTAGAGTAGGATGACGCTCCCAGTGTAAAATTACAAGACCCCTTTCTACAATAACGGCTTCACAAACTTCTCTAAATAAAGTACTTGTCATGGATAGAGCATTTAAGCTGTTGAAACAAATAAAATTGGTGTGTTGTTTATTCTAAAGTTAATATTATTATGTTATACTTCATATCTAAAGTTAAGATTAATAATTACGTATTTGCATTTAGTACTAATGATTTCAATAATAAATTCCTTCAGAGATTTTGGTTACAATCACTAGTAATTACCTTAAAGGATCGAGATATTTGGTCAGGTGGATTAACAGTTCAAAAGGAAGACTAGAAATATAATCTTGAGTATCAGTAGTATCACCTAAAAACAAAAAACGTTTTTAGTATTTAATTCGCATTCTTTTTTATAACGCTCCTGGTGAATATATTTATGAAATTATTATTTTCTTTGGAATAATAATGATCAAATTACCTTCTTGGGGTATTTGAGTGAAACAAAATGCATCTAATACTTCGTTGAATACAATACGATAGTTCTTGTCATTAGGAAACATTTTCTCTGTTCCAAAGGAGCAACCATTGTTAGCTAAAGGACATCTGGCAAACAACCATCCATTTAGTTGTGTGTGAATGCCAGAGTGAATGTTGGCAAAATGATTGGAATATTCGTCCCGACGGAATTCTCGTGCACACATAAATGTGTACATCGAATCGGGTTTTATATGAGATCGTGTAATGACTTCCACAACTAAATTCAAATTGAGTTCCTTTGATTTGTTCACTTTGGAAGTCGAAGTCGCAATTGCAGCAGCCTCCAAAGAGGTTTCCACGTTAGAGTCCTTTTCAAGAACACAGCCTCCATACGACGAAGAATCTTCTTCATCGTCTTCTTCAATCACAGATGAGCAAGAGTGAAATTCTTCTTCCGGGTGAGTTTCACCGTTCCCATTATTAGTTGCTTTTGATTTTGGTGTTTTTCCATTCTTAGTTGCAGTTGTATTAGAAGTTGTTGAGGAGGAACCAGCATTTCCAGCATTGTGACTGCCGGAAGTTGCTCCATTCCCGGCTAAAACTGGTGAACGATTGATTTTTATTGTCTTGAGCTTATTGCACACACTTTCTTGGAGTCCAGGAGGAGATTTCTTTGCTCCCCATGGAGAATCCGAACTTTCATCATGATCCGACTCTGTAGACTCGGAAAAATCAGCTGCTGCTTCCTTTTCTAAATTTCCTTTGCTAATTATGCATCTTGGAATTCGATGTCCGGCAACTGCTAAAGGCATACTAGGATGTCTCTCATTTGTATACGACCGAAGAGTATTTTTCAAAGAGTGGGGCAACATTTGTTTCCATTCGGTTATGACTCGTTGATCTTTCAAAGTGGCAGCAACATCTTTTAACATAATACGCTCGTTACAGATATTTCAACGATTTATACAAATTGCATTTTTTTTGTAATACAGTAATAAATATAATTTCAATTGATTTCAATTACAATTTCTACATACCTAATTGACTGGAGTCCATAACAAAAGGTTGATTTTTTCCTGGAGGCAAAGGCCATCGATTCCATTCCATAGTACAAGCAATCACACTGTTGAGTGCAAAAATTAAGCAAAAGATGGTTACAAATGGATTTTAATTTTATTCTAATTATTTCTTGCGACCGATGGTCATTCATAAGAATTTTGACATTTATTATTGAATTGTATGTAAAATTTTCAATGGGAAAAATGTAGGTTTTTACAATCACCTTGCTGGACATTTGGGTAAATGTTTAGAAATTAGTCTTCTTTCCAGTAAAACAGGACATCCAAATTCCTTATTGATGCAAGGGACTTTTATATTTGGACATAGCAATTCATGTTCATCTTTTTTGCACTGATGAAATTGGCTTAAACAAGAAAATCTGCAGGTGACGATTGGACAAGATATAAATTGTTCAGGGTTGCCTTTCCGTAAAGTGTTGAGTCTCAAGCATTTATCAGTTTTAATGCATGTATCACAGTGAGTTTTGTGTTCCATTTCTTGTACAGTCTTACAATTTTCTATGTAGCAACCAAAGAAAAATTAATTCACATGAATACTAGCTAATATAGATAATTATAAAAGCACATTCAGGATTCTGTAAAATATTGCAAAAATTACAAACTCCTTATATGTTATAGTATAATAACTATAAAGCAAAAATACTCAAATTATTTTCTTACCGTTGTGTACTTAAAGGCCGAATTCAATTGAAGCAAATATAAAAATGCAGATAACGAATTAAAGGAATATTCTAAATTGACAATTTCTTGTTTACTAAAATTGAACACTAAGGGAAGCTTAAGGATTGAAATTAATTAATTCCACATTTAGAATTAGAAATATGATCTCATCATTATGATCTTAATTTTACTACTTGAAAAAGAAGATTATATTAATTTGCTTTCCGCCTCTCAGTTGCAACGTCAATCTGTCTCGATGCTGTAGCGATAGACGGCATTACCTTTTACCTTGAGATTGAGTTAGCTCGCCTGTACTTCAAGTGCAAATGCATTTATACAGAATTCGGACTATTTAACAATAAGCTGTGTAACATAAATGCATCACATAGAGGCAAAAGCTCATATACTTCAAGATTCAAGGTCAGTTAAAATGTCAAACACGATCTCAATTTAACTTTATCTAATCTATCTAAAGTTTATCGCTTATTTCCATGAAAATTCGCTGATTTGTGTGTCCATGAAAATATCAGTGTCAATTTATTTTTTCTTTTAATTTTTGCTCTCATTATAAATATTTGCGGATCATTTCTTGTACTAAAGATTAAAATAGTAGAAACAGGAACACAAACAAAACAACTTTTATTGTAAACATTCTTCATTTTTGCCATTTTGTCTGACAGCTTGCGCTTATCAGTTATTTTCTGTAGAAATAATTCATTCATGATAAGTTAAAATGAGAGTTAGGAAATGAGAAATAGGAAAGGGAAATTAAATTATTTTGGCTTAATAAGACTTCGATATTTTAATTTGGTTCTTTATGCATCAATGTGTTCATGTTTTTGGTTTGGACAAAAAAACTTATGTCAATTGCTTTATTTACTGACGGTACGAGTCATTATTTCTCTGGATGTAGATAAGAATGATAACTAGAATGACGAATGATTGCTGTACCATAACTCGTGCTCTGCAGTCAGGTTCAATTATGCTTAATTCGAATGGAAGAATTTACATATAGCCCATACCTAGATACACATTTTATTCTACAAGTATTTTTCATGTTTGGAATTCCTACAATCCTACATATTAAATAGCTTGAGACATTTACTTAAATTGTTGCTTTGTTCTTCTTATCTACTTCTCTGGTTCCGTCAAATCGCTACTTTCAAAGCATTTGTTCCTCAACTCACAATAAGTCGCTATACAATCCTTGATATATTATAATACATTGTCGATATCACTAAACAAAGCTATTTTGTTGTAATATTTTACAAGTGGTTACAGTTAAAATTTTAATAATTAATCACAATCAAGAAGATACTATTTTGCACCTAGTTGGCTTCTGTGTCTTCAAGGGTTGGAGTTGTCAAGTACAGGTACAGAATAATGTTAATCATTTATTAAATATATTAATCATAATTATTGATATTAAAAAGAGTAAATTACTAAAATCATTATTTTCTCTTTCACAATAGAATATTCAAATAAAAATATTGTATTGTATACATATGTAGGTATACAAATTATAGGAATGAAATGCTCTGTGATCTCTCTAATTCGGTAGTTCAATAATTCTCACTGCATGCATAAATGTAGCTTAGCTATATACCATAGGTATTCATGTTGAGGTACATAATTAAGTTTCCCATAAGCTGATACACTGGAATTTAAATACCTAATGCAAACTAGAACTTCCAATTTACTCATAATTATAAACAGGGAGACAGGAATATGAATATTGAATATACTCATAAGGTAAGAAATGCAAAAACAAACAATTCCTCCCATGTTGTGCCGTAAAAGCTTTTGTGTCATCAACATAGGTATAAAATACCATTAAAGTGGCCATGTAGATAATAAATTCCAAATAAATTCTAAGAGAAGACATACATAAGATGTGTCTCGTGTAAAAATTCCTTTAGAATTACATTAGTATTTACGTGGTTTAGAATGTAGAAAGATAGAAAGATACCTGTAGTAAAGTATGAACTTTCAACTTTGTAACAAATGTCATACATCATAGGTACCTATAAAATACTTTTTTTTGCAATTATCCGAATAACAATAACATCTTTGCTTGACAGACTTAAAAAAAACTAAAACCTTCTTAAAAGAAATACTGGGACTGAAAAATCTATTATTAAATCGAAATAAAATTTCTTTACACATTTTATAGTTTTTATCCATGTTTGCCAATAAAATTGGTTTGTTAATTAATACTTACCTAGTTTAATTTTAGCTAGATAATTAAAATTACAGTGGTAAATTAGTAATGGGTATCTTTTTTATTCCTATTGGGCGATTATTAATTTAATTATTATTACTTAAATATTATATTATCAAGGCTCATTAAAATTGTTGAAACTTGCACTAGATATTTCGTGATTTTTTACCAAAAAAGATTTTTTGACATATTTATTTGCACCCCCGAAATAGAATTCTAGATACGGCCATGATTCTTATTGTTTGACTCATGAAATAACATTCCATAATAATAAAATGTAAGCCGGGCTAGTGATTCTTGTGTAAACAATCAATCTGTTTGCATTTAGAGTAGGCTGTGCTGTGCTGATTAGTGCTAATGGCTGTGAGGCTAGATACGACAGGAGAAGGACTTTTATAACAATTTGTTGTTTGTGTGTTGAATTTACTTAAAGTTCTTATTTATTAGTCAAATTAAGTCGTTTGTGTTTTTTTAAGTATTTTAACTGCTTGGCTAATTGTAGAACATCAGCTGTTGAAAATTGATAGGTTAGTGTATTTTCGCTTTCGTCATTTAAAGATATTTTAATCTACATCTACTCTAGTTATTCGACCCTGACCCCTCTGGCAGGGGTCAGGTTCGAATATCTAGAGTAGGGGCCCTGTCTTGTATGACGATAATATTGCGATATGCATGGTTTAAAATTTTAAAATTAATGAATGAATGACATTTATGGTTCATTTTGTAAAAATCGTATTTTTGTTTTTCTATTGACAGAAAGGCAGCAGAAGACACCAGAGCAAGATTGAGATATGGAAGGCCCCATCGAAAAGGGAGATATTCTGAATGACAACGAAGGATCTTTGGTTGGTACCATGGAAAATTTGTCATTAAACCAAGACAAAGGTGGACTTACCATTGGAGAAGACTCTATTCCAGAAATTCTACAACACCAGGAGTGGTTCTTCAACTGGCTTAAAAGCGTGCCCTTATCGAAATTGTCTTCGCTTACAACAACGGAAGATCCTGAAAATGAATCTCGTCCCAAAGGTGGTCTTGATGTTTCGATTTCTGAGTTGGAAACCAAGATTTATCAGGCATTGAAACTACTATTTTATTTTACACTAAGCTCTGAATACAAAGAAGCTGAAGGTACAGAGCAAGATATTTTCGAATTGATATCCTCAATTAAGAAAAAAGATGAGGCTAAAACTGAAGAAGATATCATAAATGGATATTTATACATTTTCAACAATCTCAAGGTGTATTTGCTTTTGAAGAAAGGAGAGACAGAAAAGATGCAAGACTTATTAGAGCAACTAGATTTCTACAAACTAGCCATTACTAGTCAAGTCACCGTTTTGAGACTGAAACTAATGACCTTCCAAAATTTTCGTGTCAGCTCTGAACTGCTCAGCGCCTCTCAAAAGGTAGCTTCAAAAATTCTACGAGCATTACAGGCTTAATAATTTTTGTTTCGATTGTGGTTTTAATTTTATTTTATATCGTACACAATTTATTTTACAGTTGGCCGAAATGGAACCTTTGAATGCCAAATGGTGTTATTACACATATTTCTACCAACGTGACGCTCGCAGAAAGATGTCTCTACAAAATCCACCGACTGAAATGGAAGCAGAAGCTATTTGTAAGGCTCTCGAACTGGAAGCGAATAATCCCATATTTGTGGTCACCGGATTTCAAAATTTGTCTGAAAGAATGCGCTACCTCACTGATGCCAAATTAAGGGAAGCTCCTTTAGAGTGGGGTACAAAATCTTTTTCCTCTCAGAGAGAAATCGTGGATTTCTTGAAAGACGAAACTAAGTGAGTTTATAATTCACTTAAATAAAAATAAACAAATAAATGTTTATTTATTTTATTTCGTGAGTATTAAATAGTACTTATTGGAAGATTTTAGAGACAAGTTCTTAACTAAAATGTTATTTGACGACTTTGTTGTTTTCAGATTGCTACTACAAGTATCTGATGTTCCTGCTTTTTGTTTCACCCTACTGGGAGCAATATTTTCAAGTTTTTTGCCTCGTCCGTTAGTTGAATATGACTTGGCAGAAAAATGTATGAAAAAAGCCATTGAAATCACTCCCAATTGTACCAGAGTCAATCATAGAATGGGAATCTTAATTTGGAAAACAAAAGTACATCCAAATCTAGCACACTTGTTATTTATCAAACTTCTTTGATCATTGACTCAGTAATACAATATTTTATATCTTTTCTAGCATGACCTTCCTGAAGCCTCCTCTTATCTTCAACGGGCATCAGCTTTAAGTCCCCAAAATTTTCATTCACGGTCGGACTTAATATATTTACTTTTGTCAAAGCCAGAAGAGCAAAAAGATGTCCTCGCTCAATGTTTTGAAGACTTCATGGACAAAGGCAGTGCTTGGGCTTGGGATAAAAAGGAAATATCCGAACTAAATTTTCTTAAAGGCTGTTATCTTTTGATGACGAACGGTGATAAAAAACAAGTCACACAATTGTGGATCAACGCTTACAACCTATATCCGACTGCAAACCATTTTTCGAACGTTGTGTCTCAATCAGGAAGATTCAGGTGGAATAAGGAAGATTTTAATTACGGCCGCTGCAAAGATATCATTTCTTACGCTCTTGACAAAGGCTTATTGAATGAAGAGGAACTGAATGTCATGGAAAGAATAGACAGTGACATTTTAAAGGGTGTGGCTGCACAAGAACAACAAAGAGGCAATTATAACCAAAATCGAGGAAATTCATCAAGAACAAGTGGAGAGTCATCTTGGCGTTCTAATAACAATCGTCAAAATTGGAATAGCAACAGCAATAATAAATACACCAACAAGAGAGGAATGCAAAGAAAAAGAAATGACAGCAGCCGGTCTAGTGCTGAAGAAGACAATAATTGGAGAAAATAATTAAATGAACTGCGATTTTTGCTCCTTGGCTCTCTTGATGTTTTTGTATTTCTTCAGATATTCGCAAAAGGTTTCTAAAATTAAATACCTACTTTGTTTTGTAACTTGTTATAAAAAATTGTTTTCACAAAGCTAGGAAGTAGCTGACCTAATTATCTTATTATTAGTGATGATATTAGTAATGTTATTAGTTATTATTTTATTATTCTTGTGAGCTTAATACAATTTATTGTAAGTAAACAGAGATTTTTGTTATTATTAGTTGTTATTAATTTCATAACATTGAATTTGATTATTTTTTGAATATTTGGATGATCTGTAGTGAATAAACAATTAGATGAATGTAATAAAATGCTATGCGAATATTGTAAAGAAAATCACTGTTTTATTTCTTTCTTACATTTAGTGTATGTACATGAACATGACTGTGACATTATCCTAGTTAAATATATATATATATTTTATTACCTATATAGTTAGTCGAGCCTTGACCTTCCAGCGCAAGAATATGTATACCTAGCTTTAGCTATTTAATACCATATATATCTAAAATGTTTAAGGATTTAGGAGATTATTATTATAGAACAAAAATACAATTCTAGGAAAGGCCATGAGCGAAGAATCTTTTACGTGTTTACTGATATAATATATGCAAAATCCTGCAAAATAGTTTTGCAGCTGCAGTCAGGTTAGTCAGGTAGGATGAAAATAACCTGACAATCAATCTTAAATCAATAGTATACCTATATACGTAAAATGATGCATAAGCATGCACGAGGGCTCTTAAAATGCTAACACAGTAGTATGCCTATACACAAAAGTCCTTAAGAAAATGTCAATAATGTCTGCATTAAAAAATGAAACAAGTTTAGCCTGTAAAAGAGCACGGTTACCTACACATATGTACAGAACATTGCTACATTTTTTCATAGCTACAAGAATTGTTTACATACAAAAGAATTATATTATACAGAATGTTGCTTAAAATACAAATTGAGTGAAGTTTCCAAAAAGTGCATCCAAGATATACCTAATACCTAACGTTGTTGGATTAGTTGGATATGGTTAGTTAGACTGAATTGGATTTAGAAATTAGGTATGTAAAGATAGCATTTGAAAAATTGGTCTGTAGTATCTACTGAAATCCTAAATATTTATGACAATTAATTTTTCATGGAAAGTGTGAGAATTTACAGTGTCAAAATTCTGATCTCCAATCTAACTTAAATTATTGTCTGTATTATATTTTATTATTGTAACATCCACATTTTTAATTCTCAATCAACCTTCCATCCTTTTCCTGTACCAGGTATTTTAAAGAAGGTAGATTTTTAACATTAATATGTAAATGAGATAATTATTATTTATTGATCTGTTCAATCGCTTGTTGTTTGTAAATCGTTGGCTTGATTTTGGTTAGCTAAAATAGAGAAAATTGATATGTATTTCCCCTAAATGGCCTTAGTCGTTTTGATACAGTCCTTAATAGTAGATAATAAATGTATTTATTTATATACAGATACCTAAGTACGTTGACTTGACATAACTTACAAAGAACAACTATCTTTGGTCTTTTTGTGTGCAAAATCCATTTACATCGTATTAAACCCTGTCAATGAGCACATAATATTATGTTATGAGTACATTATAAAATATCAAGTATCATGTGTAGTAACTGCATGTGGTGTGTAGTGTGTATAAGTATGTTCATAATATCGCATATCTCTGTAATACTAATGCTGCTTGTATCTCGTGTGTGCTTTTTACCTTCTAAGCTGAATTTATTATCTGTCAGTCTAAAGCTGAAGGTCAAAACAGTTTTTTCTGGATAACTTTACTGTACACCTCAGTAAATATACAAGTTCTTCAAGCAGTTGTGATTGTTGTTGTATTCTGGACTTTCTTTATTGTGTATACTGTAAAATTATTTTATGAAAGCATAAAACTACAATATATTCAACAGTTCAAGATTTTAGTCTAATTCAGTATTAGTTTAGCTAAATAGATACACACAGACTTACACTATGCTCAAAAAGGGCATCTGACATTCGTAATTTTAATATACAATTATTTACATTGGGCTGCACACATTTACTATACTACAATGACAGGGCCTGAAAATTCTAAAACACCTGTTGATGTTCTGCTCTATGTGCCCAATCTCATTGGTAAGATTTTAAACGCATTGCAGTATCAAATTTTTCGATTTATATCACATTTAAATATATACTAGAAAATAGAAATGCATTCTTGCATTTTTCAATAATTTTGAGCTGTTTTTACCAAAAACGCTATAAATGTTTAATCTCTTTCCAGGTTATGTGAGATTAGCGTTATTATTTCTTGGGTTCATTTTCATGGAATATCATCCTTTTACATTTGTTTTACTGTACACGATTTCTATTGCACTGGATTTCTTTGATGGATGGGCTGCAAGAGCATTCAATCAAACTTCTGCATTTGGTGCATGGGTAAGTCGAGACATGTTGAAACAAAAAGAATCCGTAACAAAGTAAATATTTACTATAGTCTTTTGCGATCCCATTTTATTTGGATTGTAGTAGGTACTTATCCACAATTGCATTTTTATTAAAACTGAGTGAGACATCTTAAGATAAGAGCAATAATTCTCACGTCATTTGCGTATTGTCTTATCAGCAAAATTATCTTAAAGTAAGTCTATGACAGATCGTTTAATTACAATTTTGTAATTATGTTATTAAATATAATTCTATATACGCTTTGGTTGTACTGTACATGACATGAATCTCAAAACTAACTGTGCTCCAAGCTTTTTTATAGATTTAAACTGACCTTTCAATTTTAAAAACGATTTCCATCTACATATTGTACTACAAGAATGTAACTTGACACACACTGCTTGTCATAGTCTACTTATTAGTATTTTCGGTATTAAAATATGATATTTCATTCTAGTTGGATGTCATCGTCGACAACTTAAGCAGGGCGTGCCTATGGTCATACGTTTTTAATGTAAGTTTGAGGTTCAAAAAATTGCATCCATACACATTATGAGATTATGACTTACAATTAGTTTTTAAACACATCAAACTGTTTAATGTACAAAAATTCTAAATGATGTTTTCTTTACCACATAGTGGGGCTGGGTGATCATTTGTATTGAATGGATAACATTTGTCTGTAATCACCAAGGAGGTTCTAAATGGAGAGAAATGAATACAAAATCCATCCCTCATTTAGAAATCAATCCTCCTCAGTTTGTTTTACGAATTATGGCTAATGGGTTCAAAACTCCTTTGGGAACTTGGGTCATTTTAGGACTACATGTTTTGCCTTTATGGCTTTACGCAATGCAAACTGGACTTTTAGATGTATACATTCCATATTATGTCAGTCTCTTGAGTAAGTAATTGTGATATGTATTATGTATGTCTACAACATCGATATTTTACTTTTGCTATTTGTATTGATCCTTCCAATCTTTCTTTTACAGTCTGCCTAATATTAGCTGGAGGACGTATACAATGTATGGCCTGTGAGCTGTGGTGCGTACAAAAACACATACGTGAGCTTTTATTTGAAGACACTTGTGACGAAGTTAACAGTAACACGAAAAGAGATTAATAACATTCTGAATGCATAAGATTAGTTGACAATTTTTCAAAATGATCGTAGTTCCAATAAATGCAATGGATCAATGAATGAATCCAGTGATAGAATACATATTATTACTTAGTTGGATATTTTTTGTAATTAACAAAGACAAAACTAATGTTCTAAATCATAAAAACTATTTATGAATGCTAATAAAAATTATAACTTTTTCTGACAATACAACGTGCGCATAAAATTGTTTTTTATTGAAATTGTAATTGAGTTATTATTTTGGTTTAAATATACGTGTTGTATGATAGAAAAAGATCGGTTTGGATAATTCCATAGACAATTTGATGCGATGCCGCAACCATAACTGTAGGTAATTAGGTAGTCGCAACCATTCATTAAGTAGCTACTACTACATATTAAGTTATTGCATGTAAAATACTCATTGAGCTTTTACAAACATAGTCTGACAGTTCATTTCAGTAGAAATTTTTTACTAAACCATTCTCATTTCAGATGATGTAGTAGATACAGATTACTGTGTCCACCAAACAAATTCAGGATAAAGATTTAATATGCTGCATCTTGCAAGTGACCTACGAACCGTCTCCATCTCTTTTGTATACATACCTATAATATTTTAGGTTATTCTAATAGTTTGTTACAAACATTAAATGGTTAAATGAAAATGAATCTTGTAAGATTGCATAAACATGATTATATAGTACAGCAGCAGAAAAGTTAAAGTCCTTGTACAGCTTAAGTACAATATTAAGAGACAGGAATAATAAATTTTAATCCTTCATTACAATTAAATCAAACTTGATTGTCTAAATGAACGATTCGCTTCAAGTACATTACAATTGTTCATTTTCTTCATTGAATTATCAAGATACATTATATTTCATAGCCAGAAAAAACTGAACTTACTCATGGTTAACTTCATCAAGCCATTAAAGTAACGACAGGAATGTCAAAATCATGATACATTTTTAAAGCAATACCTAACTAAAAGTTAATTCAACAAATCTAATTGTTATGAAATTACTTGAATAGTTCAACAATTTCATAAAGTAAACGTTTATTATTATCGAATAGAATTGAGATTTAATGTTGTACGAAATATAGTTTTTAATTGACACACACTATCACAGACTTAAAAAGAGTGACATGTATACACAACGCAAATGCACGAGACAAACAAACAATGTTTATTTGTCTCATACCCGAAACAATAAAATCATTCCACGATTCCATGCGTATAGAGAGATGGCAATATGAAATGTTCATAAATAAGTTATGAATTAGGTACATTGTACTTTGATATTCATGGAGTTTACACTTGGAAAGATCTTCTAGTATCTCATCTAGAGTATAAGTACATTGTCTAGACTGTCTCAATTCTCAATAAAAATTATAGCCCGGTTCATGTCAACAGACAAATGAGACCCTCATCTCATCCTCTAAATAACATCTCAATTAATTATTAACATTGCCAATGATTTATGGCAATATAATTGCTCTGATTTACATGAAGGCGAAAATTCCTTTGTTTAATTCAAGCTCGAACATTACACATTCGTTCATGTCACCACCATCAATAAGTAAAGTACCTTGAAAAATAAAACAGAAATCATCCTGTCAAAAATAAAAACGCATTGTAAAGCAATAAACCCACAATAATATCAGAGCAATAAATAACTTGTCAAAAACACAAACTTTCAATAATACATACTAAACTACATATCTTATCCACTTTAAAGTAAATGTGATATTATACACTACACCTCTAAAAATATAATACACAAAATACACAAAGAATATTTGCAAAGTGACCTATATACGTAAAATGTATGCAAGTAAAATTCAAAATAAGGATCCTGTAATTCGCAATGAGTTTATCGCCGTAAAAGATTCATGACTTGATAATTTGCATGAAAATTAAGGCGAGGCTGGTGTTGCTGTTATTTGTGCATGGGTTAGAAAAAGAAACTACCAATGGTTAGTGTTAGTGTAAATTACAAAGTTTTCCCTTCAAGCCAAAAAAGATGACATCCTATTAAACTTCACGTACAGGATTTTGTTTTCCAATAAATCCTAAATACCAAATTACATATTAGGATTAAGTCTTTGTAGTGTTAAGTCCATTATGGTTTATATAGGATGATGTGTGGGGTCATTTATCATAACTCCTCTCTTTTACTCTCTTCAGTCTTAACACATCACCACACAATGCATACACTTTACACAGTGTCACATCAAGGACCATGGAATTACATTTACAATGTCTTTGTCCTCTTCTGCTGCTGGAGGAACATCACCATGAGTTGGCAGTGTGATCGTGTTTTTGCAATAATATGCTAATAAAAGGTTCATGGTTCACAATGAAATATTTTACACATAGGGGCAATGTAATCATCAATGAAGTACAAAAAATTATATAAAAACAATTCACTTTTGCCTCTGTGGTTTAGATATTTAAGCAGGTACATACATACCTACTGCATAGGTGTAACTTATAGTTTATGTTAGGTATACAATGGCATGTAGGTAGGTGTAGGATTATTATTTAATGTCCTTAAGCAATTTTATTATTAAACTTGTCCAGATGGTTCAATTTTGGGTTGAGAGCTATAAAAAATTCAAGTTACAGTAGTGATTCTACGCATGCTTTAAACAAGATTCGATTAATCATTGGAGTTACTTAGCATTGTGTAGAACACAAAGAAATGCCTGGACAGTTCTTATGGATCTAACTTTTATAATGGTTGAATAACTGTTCGAATGATATATTCTGTACCTACTTGTAATGCAGCTGTTTAAATTATTATTCTTTGTATTTTGTAAATTTAAGTTTCAACTTTTGAATTTTATGGAATATTTAAGCATTGAACCTGTGTAGACCTGTACGTTATTATGAACCTACATCACTAAAGTACCCATTAATTTCTTATAATACGCCCAGTATTATCTATACGAAATGGTTAAATAGATCGATTTGATTTACACACACCAAATTGTATGATATTTGTTTAGTATTCAGTATTAGGACATTAGGAATACACTTAAATACATTGCAGCAATTTAGATATTGTAGTTTTAAGTAAGTAGAAATATAATCTACCTATGCAAATAAAACCTTTGCAACTATTGCAATTTCCAATACCGCTAATACCACATACTACGTATATTGGTGAAATACAGCAGCAATTTTTTGCTATCTTTCCATTTCCATGAACATTATAAAAGTCGAATCTGAACAACTCACACATACACACAATCACCGGGCCTGATAAATTATTCAAATGAAATCAGTAATTTAATCTTTGATTTGATCTCATCTCATCAACTCTTATTGGGTGTCTAAGATATTTGTACTTAGCATTTAAGCTTGTACTCTTACACACATACTTACACAGTCTTTTACTCTTGTACTTGATCATCTTTCTAACAAGTGTTCACACATGTCAGGAGACAATCTTTTAATTTATTCCACTACAATATTGTAGTACACTGCACCCGACAGCTTGAACAACTCAAGTATTGTTGTAGTGATGATGAACATGTAAAAGCAGGTGTATGATATTATCTTACATATTTATATTAGATATTAATCTCGAGCATGCAAAATAATTATTTCACTTTAGGGTAGCCCATTGATATTTAGCCTATGCGTTGTTTTGCAAGTCAATCCTTCATCTGTTTCTCAACTCAACTCAAGAAGACTTACATAGACAGTTCAGTATTAATAAACTAAATTGGCTAAAACGTCTCCACCCAGTTTCTACATTAGAATATTACTGGTATTATAATGAAAGTATGGATTACACACATTAATTTATTGCCATACACCGATATAAGGAATGAGGACGGTTAAATTGGTAATATCCAATCACGAACATATTTTTATTAACCTTAATACACACTGACATACTAGTACCTTTTAGTATAAACGTTAAAATCTTTTACCCTTCATAAAAATACCAACACAATATACAAGTATTATATTATACTAATATATTGTAAGTATCTGAATAGTTTGTAAGAAGATGTCTTAAAAAATACGTTGTAGGTAAATTATGATGCAGAAAAAAATGGATTTTTAGCAATCATCACTCTCAATTACTGCTTGAGGGAGAATTTGCATTGTGTGTGAGCGTAGTCTTGAGAGTCTTAATTATTATTCGCGTACAACCTACCTACCAGTCATACGCAAAATTCAAGTTGAATAAGGGGAGAGAAAAACAAGAAGATTCATACAGACATTCATAAATAATACAGGACAGGTGCTGTAATGTAATATATGTAGAGACCTACCCCTTGTACGCTTAAAGAAAATGAAAGCATGTAGATGGGAGATATTACAGTGTTAAAGCCTAGTTTTTGCCTTATTAAGGATTTATTAATGAAATAATAAACTGTGCATGAATACCTGTACAAGTCTAAACATTTATATCTTTAGCTATTACCTAATGAACTAATAGGACTGTTGCAAAGCCTTACAAGGTACGTGTCAGGTGTAAGGAATCAAATTGCCAATTAAGAAAGCACAGCAGTTGTCCAGAAAATGGAAATGATCCTATCTGACTTCCAGTTGATTATTTTTATGCACAAATTATTCAATCACAATGACAATTGGCGACACAATTTGAGTAGTTGTCATTTTCTAGTTTCAAATTATTGCTTTTTAACAAGACATCATGTCTGGAGAAGAACAAATGGACAGGTCGGGAGAGAGATGGATGTTAATTGAGTGGTGGAAACGTTTACGAAACACTATTAAATTACACATGGGAAAAATTTATGTTATTTGCACCGTAAACATCGTATAGGTATCCGAACAGTAGCTCAAAAGGGAGCGTTGGATGTATAAAAATTGTTATAATGAATTCAGATGAATATTAATGAAATGAAATTGTTGTACCTATACAATTATAGATGTAATATTGTGTAAAAAATCAAACAAGAACAACAAAGTATTAAATTACCAAATGAAATTCTTGCGACGATTTTTGCTGCTGTGTCAAATACACATTGTTATGATTGTTGTGGGAAAAGAACACATTCATGAATGAATGATTAAATGACATGCAAAGTGAGTTGAGTTTTTATTGCATTTTTTCACAGACTCGATTGCATATTGGATTGTTAGTTAAATAGTTGGTCGTAATAAGAATACACCTTGGCTACATCGTAAATTCTTTAATTTTTCTACTTTTTGTGACATAAATGAGGTGCTACATTACTATTCAGACGCATAGTCTGTAATAATAAGCCATTTCTCGTTGTACCTTCTTTTGGCAAGCTTAAGACTTGAAGTCTTAATGATTAAGTGAATCTTATTCTTACATAAAACACCTTCATGAA
This sequence comes from Pogonognathellus longicornis, assembly GCA_034694085.1. Classification (NCBI taxonomy): domain Eukaryota; kingdom Metazoa; phylum Arthropoda; class Collembola; order Entomobryomorpha; family Tomoceridae; genus Pogonognathellus; species Pogonognathellus longicornis. The sequence goes on from JAQFYB010000354.1 coordinate 24,847, forward strand.
TCATATTACTGTGTGTCTTTACTTTGCCATTTTCTCACTCCTCTTTTCCGCTTTGGGTCCATGTATGGCCATAATATGCATACAAAATAATAACCATCAGATTTTGATATCATTTATTTCAATAGGTACATTGTAGTACAAGTAATAATATTATGACCAATTATATTTTTAATGCCTCATTACTGTACTGTACGAAATGTTGATGTAAGATAGTTCTTGATTTGCATACTTAGTTTTAATCCTTAAAACACAAAACAAAGTTAATTTATTTTATTATACTCCTCAATTTCCTCATTGTATTTTTAAGAGTTACAGAATTACATTTTCTGTATATTATTTGCAAAAAAGTATAAAGTTGCCATTCAGACAATTCTATTGCAATTAGTACACATTACACACAACAAAATTTTGTCATCATTATCACTCTCCGTCTGTTTTCACTGTACATGTGGCTCCAAATGTGTTTATGTGACAAAAGTGACATAATATATTACCAAGTTTTTGCTCTAGTCTCCCCTCCAGATATGTGACCTGGATACGCCCCTGTTAGCCGGGCTAAAATCTCAGTGAATCCAAACTATATAATTAGCTAAATAATTTCTGTAGGTAATTATTACCGACTCTATGATCTATTAAACCAAATCTCCATAATTTAAAACTATCGCAGGTAGTAAGTAGATTCTATAATGTATAAAAGTGTATCACATTACATCTTATGTACTACGTAACAGCAGTATGAGAATACACAAGTAGCAGCAAGGAGCAATAAATAATTCCAAAACCAATTGTTAAAAAACTGTCTGTCCATTCCTGCAACCTAATACTTGTCCTGTAACTTGTAATACATTCAAAAACTGTCTATTTGTTGCGTATTACTTAATAAAAATAGGAAAACGTGTTTCTCATGTGAAAACACGACAGAAGTATGACAGCACAAACGATATTTGCAGTTATGACATCATCGTTGTCTTACTTTTCATCTCTTGAGATAACTAATCGGTTTGCCTTATCTTTTCCTCGTTCTCAACACCCTCACTCTCCAACTGCAATTCTCTTATCCAAGAATCATTTTAAGAGGATCATTTTAAGAGCATAATGTAATAGGAAAGTCAGAAGAAGTATGAAGAAGATGTACTATTGATGATTGAATGAAAGAGTAAGTGATTCGTTAAGTTATTAACAACACAAAGTCAGAAAAGAATTAAATACGATGTGAAGGGCACGACCCGATTTAAATTGGTCGACAATGCCATGGCCATGCCAGATGCCACCAAACACACTTTTGACAAGTGCTTTGTACTGAAATCTCCCCAAAGCAATAAAACACAATTCTTATCTGTCACAAGTATGACAGCAATAATAACGCTGTGGGCATAGGCGCCCCACAACTCCTAAAGTCGTAAAGACCTACCATTGCAAATTTTAATTGCCCCTGTACCGCACACACACAAAACACATCGTATATCGTACATTGCACACAGACCATCATAAATACACGAATCATTTTGACTCAACCAACTCCAACCCAACATTCAAAAGCAATATGAACAAGAATAATTTAAATCGGATTATCCTTTAGACTTCTATCATCATCTTTCTTGTCTTGCATACTAATGTCTAATATCTCCATTCCACTCTCGATTTCGAGTTTGACACTCCACGTTTATACACCCTCCTCATTCATATAAGATACACTTAGGAAAGTGAAAGATCCATTGTCATTTTATATCAGTTGAGTCCTGCCTGAGTGTATTCGATGATACAGTGTGAAACATGAAAAACTTAAGCGTAAAATACATTATGATGTCTGGATAAATCTGGTTCGACCCCAACTCAGGGTTAATTTGCATAGAGTTGTACATTTACAACAGTTTGTGTGCTAAAATCACTAATAACGTATAATAAAAACAAGTAAAGAATCCCTTCAGGCATTTCTGTTTTTCCACTACTTAGCTCAAGTATCCACTGATTGATTTTTGACAACAATATTTCTCAATATTTTTCAATTCATTATGATTTCTTAATAAGTTGAATGTAGTAAGGTGATCAACCATATTCTGGATTATAGAAGAAAATCTTCAATAATTTTCTTTCGCTCCACACTAACTGATATAATATCTGAACACCCTCAAATAACACAATTGTCCAAATTAAGTAGATACGTAAGTGGATTGAATTGGTAACAGTATTTTGAATATTCAAAAATGTATGCAAAAATAAAACTAACGTAAGAAAAAACTTTTATATGTTTGCAAAAATACAAACAAGAAAACACTCTAATGTATTAGCTTTGTGCAAAAATTTGGCGAAAAATATTAAAGAATGATTTAGTACAAAGTGTCATGTTAAACACATCAAGTCTCACAATGACCTTTTATGTTTTTGTATATAGATAAGACACTTTACATTGACAGAACATGCCTTTTTGACCATTTGCAGTCATTCATTCACTAAAAATGCAAAATGTAAGTAGAGTATAGCTTCTAGTCTGTATGCTTATTCACTACATAAAACGTTGTTGGCATTGATAGTTGTGGTCAGTATTACTTTACTATAAGCCTACTATTACACAGCAGCTAGGAGCTTCTCAAACACTAAAAACGCCAGGAGAAGCAGGATGGATAAGTTAGCCGGTTAGCCTCCCTGTATATTCTTCCTTTAAGTATGTGGTGGTGTTGGATTTGATGATGTTGGTCACATACATACAGAGTTATAGAGTCACGCAGTTTCTACTCACTACACATAATACTGGATGAGACGAGAAAAAATACAAAGGAGCAACCCCATTGTATGTATATACATACATTACATAGATTTTGCATTTGGGATTTACGAACGATCAAACATCAACCCTTTAGCTTTGTTGTGTTGTGTATGGATGAGAACGTTGTTTGTGTGTGAATTGTACACACATACATTTTATTTAGCATACAGGAATACTTGTATGTTATTCAAACTGCAGTGTTGTGTGCACCCCGAGATGAGACGAGAGATGAGAATTCTACTATCTCTTGTATTGCTCCTACTAGTATTGCTATATTATTGTATGTACATTGTTCCTGCAATGCAAACTAATGGAATAATGAATGGACAATTGGACAAAGCTTGCAAAGTCAGTCTCACTGCTTCTACAACACAAATTATTACAAGTCTCCTTGTTGCGAATTATTAACTATTTCAGACTCGGATCACTTTCTATTCCAGTCAGTTACATTCCAGTGCTTGCCTGGTCTTTCGCATTCCTCCAGAGAGATTCAGAATGCCAAAAAATAATTTCGCAAGTCACTGTGACAAAAATTAATTTAACCAAAAAGGTTTTTCATTAAATTGTGAAGCTGATTGCAAATTGCAAAAATTTGCATTGTACTACTGTAATTACAAGATAAGAATTTTGTTTATTTGCGCTAGAAGTCTAAAAAGAAGTAGAAATAAATAGGATTCATTTTGAGATATTGAGAATTGTATTTGTTGTATATGTTTGTTGTTTTATTTGGTGTTATATATTTTTGATAAAGTGAAAGTATTTTGCAAGAAACCGCAACAGCTACATGTACTAATAAGTTAGAGGAAATATTTGCAATTGTTTTGAGCCATTTTTTTCTGTTGCAAACAACTCCAACAACTCTTACACCTTGCATTGCATTATTCGGATTGCGACACGAAGAGAATACTTGAACTCCTGTTTTTGTCTGTATGTGCCTATACATACGACAATCGTAGAGAGAAGCCGGAATTACATGAAATCAACTCTACCCCTTGCTTTGTGCGTAGAGCAACATAATATTATTATAATATTATAGCAATGGATAAGGATAAGGTATGTATGTGTATACACTACTTGTATTGTACTCTCTTATTCTTAATGTGTAAAATCATCGTACACTTTAAAGAATTTACAGTTTATTCAACCCACCTGTTGCATATTTGTGCAAGGTCCATGTGCCTCTGCTATTCTATACAATTCCTCCATGGTTTCACTTTCAACTGTCTTCATAAAAAACATGTTGACTTTAATTAATGGATGTAGAATCTTCTTCTGAGAAGGGTATATTTTTTGAGTAGCAAATTTGTATGTACTAGCTGGTAGTTTTTAGGGAAATGCATGTCAATAATTCATGAAATTGGCGTAAATATGGGGTGTTTTGATGATAAGTCTAAGAGATTGTAATTTATCTTTTAGTACAGTATTTCTAAAGAAATTACATGCTGTTTCCATACACGTACCATTAAAGTGATCAATTAAGCCAATACTGTATTATGTAGAAGTTTTTGCTTTCCAATATCTGTGTGGTCGAAAAAGAACAAATTGCTTGTATAAATTGAAGCCTATTTTCTTTCATGATTGCTATCTGTGCTGAAAAAATGAATTTTGTGAGTCTTTTTATCGAGGGTTTTGTGAAATACTGGTATTTCCATACATTATTTCCTAACAAATTGTTTTGTTTCAAAAACTTCATTCCCGATCTGTATTGATGTATGTAGCAGAAAATTAATAATTCGGGTAAAATTCTGTTTGAGGTTGATATGATCCTTTTTAGTAAATTAATAAATCAGCCCATGAAATATATTTTTTAATTTTACGAATAATGTATTTTCTGTTTACGAAAATCTTGATGAAAGATAGCACATTTAATTCATGAAAGAGCACATTCTATTCAAACAAATAAGTTCAAAATGTGTGAATACTAGTAGAAAAGTATTCAATGTGTATTGCAAGTATTTTTAGTACTTACTCAATGTATGCTTACTCGTTCCTTCTTTGTATTATTTGTATGCTTTGTATCCGTATTTTTAAAGCTATTTTTATCCAACGTAATTATTACGAAATCAGATTACAAACTAATAAAAGTATAATTACTGTGTGTGAATTGGATGAAATCATTCAGGTATTAGTCTAGAGAGGTAGTGGAAACAATGAATGAGCTGGATGTGTGTATTTACACAATAGTTTGAATAACTGCGTTATGATTCTCTTATTTTGAATAGTACTAAAATAAATTATTATTGTATTAAAGATCATAAAATACAGATCAACAATGTATGAGCTATAGATGATTGTCTGTGCACTTCGTTACATATAACAACAGTGTTAAACAGACATGAAGCGTCAAAAGTCAAAGGGCTTGTCTCGCTACAATAATAAATTATAAAGTTGTTACCTATACGCATATACCACACAATAGCATTACATAAAGCTGCAATGGAAAGTTCAACTCGAATTCAACTCAAGTTGATGAGGATGTGGCTTGTTATCAATTTGTAAATAGACGGAGAAAGAACATCCATAAAGATATTATGTATGAATGAAGAGTCTTTTGAGTTACACACATTTGCCTGTTAGAATGCGTTCTTTAGTAGATTACTGTTAAACACAGATTTATTAGTATTGACACAGCCACTGCTTCGTTTGTTGTGTGTGGCACACACAAATACGCATACATAAAGATTCTATTTCTCTTGAGACTTAAGTAATAATAAAACTCCTTGAGCATCACCTCTTCAGAATTCTTCACTTTATAATATTACAATTTAATTGCAGTTAACAACAAGCGAGTAAATTGTAATGCGTTATTTATTCTACGAAATTATCAAAGAGCCAAGAGGAGATCATGGCTGATAACAATTTAAGTAAAGTTTTTGAACTATTTGTTGGTAGACCTCGTTGGGTGAGCTTTTACGGTTTAAACTATTCGTATACTTGTAATATAGACATAAATGTCCATGTCATACTATGCTCCTGGACAAAATAGGACTTCTTTACGATTCTGTTAAAGATGTACCTAGCTGGATATTTATACAGTTACTATTAGTTTACGATTTTTATTTTACGTAGGAACCGTCAACAGAAGAACCAACAGTTACGAGACGTATTGGCAGTAAAGTAGGTAGTTCAGCCGTATATCCTGATGCCATAACTGCCTGGACACCTCCGTCAAATCCTCATGTAATTGACTTGAGGGGACCGATATTTAAGCGTAAAAATTCTACTGGTCCTGGTCCAATCAAAGCTTCCGATCAGATGATCATTGACAGCAAAGCTAAACATCGAAGAGTCATTTTGAACGTGGGTGGAAGAAAGCACGAAGTGTTATGGGACACTCTGGACCGCTTTCCTGAAACGCGGTTGGGTCAATTGAAAGAATGCAATGATCATGACGGGCTCATGGAAATTTGTGATGATTACTGTATAGAAAACAATGAGTATTATTTCGATCGCCACCCAAAAGCTTTTACAGCAGGTCAGTAGCATGCTAATTATAAGTGGGATAAGAACATTAATGTATTTTAATTTCACAGTGTAAATATTGAAATGTAGAATGAAAAAACAGTATAATATGGATAGTTAAATAAATTACAAACGTTATACCTGTTATTCTACTTAAAATACATTAAATTCTAATTAAATAATGTTTCATGGCAGCAGATTGCCTTTTCAGAAAAATGTTTTACGAGCAAATAGATTATGTGTAGGAAACAGCAGTAAATTTGTTGAACTGAAATCTTTTTGCAGTATTGAATTTGTACCGGAAAGGAAAATTGCACGTTGTGGAAGATTTGTGTGTCATGGATTTCTCTGAGGATTTGCAATATTGGGGAATTGACGATGTGTATTTGGATTCATGCTGTCAGGGTAAATATCAACAAAAGAAAGATGCAATTAACGACGAAATGAAAAAAGATAATGAATTCATGGCCCAACATGAAGAAGAAGATTTTGGAGAAGTTTGGGGGGCCAAATATAGAAAATATATTTGGGATTTATTCGAAAAACCAACAGATTTACCTTCCAAGGTAATGCTTTATTTATATACAATTTTATTCTCAAAAGTTTAATTTTTCAGGTTTTCTATGTAGGTTCAATTTAAAGTGTGTTCTTGCATCTTTATTTCAGGTCGTGGGAGCGGTATCAGTATTTTTCATAATTGTGTCAACCATTTCTCTTTCTTTATCTACAATGCCAGACTTGCAAGAAAAGAAGTGTATCCATCAAAATAAAACGCTTTGCGAACTTTACCCTTACGACAAATTAGACTTACAGATTATGAGTATTGGTGATGGAGAAGAAACTACAACCCAATTGCCATCCGAATTGTATTTAACAAAATCTGACTTTGTGGATGCAGAAAATCATTATCTTGAGTTAATAGAAGAAGTAAGTGTGCAAAAGTCGAAGAAAATTCAACAAAATGTTTTTTTGACATTTGGGTTTACTTTTTGTGTTTTATTTTTAAACTTTAGGTTTGCATTACATGGTTTACTCTTGAGTTCATTCTTCGACTAATTGCTTCTCCAGACAAAAGAAAATTCCTCAAGGGTACGCTGAACATTATCGATTTTCTTGCCATCGCACCTTACTATGTGTCCTTGTTCCTTATTCAATTCGATGCTCCTGGAAGATATTTACAAGTTTTGCGAGTTATTCGTATTTTGCGAATTTTTAAACTTGCAAGACACTCTACTGGACTTCAAAGTTTGGGCTATACACTAAGGCGATCTTACAAAGATTTGGGAGTTCTACTGCTTTTCTTAAGGTACTGAATTTTGAAACAATTCTACTCCTGCCTTCATCCATTACTGAAACAACGGGGGGGGGGGGGGGGTTTCAAATGAAAAATAGCTTTATGTAAAATATTTTTTGGATTAAAATAATATGAATGTAAAAAATATTTTGAAGAAATGTGACAATATTTCTATTTTAGTGTTGGTGTGATTATTTTCTCCTGTTTGGCGTACTTTGCTGAAAAAGATGACAATGACAAATTCGAATCTATTCCAGGCACACTATACTGTAATTTTTCTGTTAAGATTACCAATTTATTAATATAATATTAAATCTACTAAAAAAGAAGTAATGATTGCATTGTATCATTGTATCCCTTATTTTATTTTCAGGGGCCTTAATTACAATGACAACTGTCGGTATGTTTTATTCAGAAAATTTTATATCTACATCAATTTTTACCGTAATTTAGAAGGAAGTCAATGTAGCCTATACGTAAACAATTGTTCGGTTTGATTACTTTGGTTTTCATATTTCTTTCTAGGATACGGAGATATTACTCCTATAACCACAATGGGAAAAATCATTGGTATGATTACCGGTGTTTGTGGCGTGGTCGTGATTGCCCTTCCGATTCCAATTGTCGTGAACAATTTCGGTTTATTTTACGAAGAGCAAAAGCGTAAAGATAAGGCTTTAAAGAGACAAAAAGCTTTGACTGCTGAGCAGGCAAAGCAAGCAAACTATCTTCAAGTAAACCTTCAGGATAATGTTAATCTTCGAATCGGAGATATCGATGACAAAGAAGAAAGCAAACTGTAGAAAAATATTCGAAGTAATTAGAAATTGTATTATTGTTAAATAAATCTCTGCTGCCAAGTTCATGGCAGTGCAGTGTCGTGTCATTGCATGAGAAAATGTTTGCTTGTTTTCGGCAGGTAAAATTAAATCGTGTTTACTGTGTACATAATATTACCACAAGTACCTACACACAAACATAAATGATTTGGTCCTCAATGATAAAATATACTCATTCAAAGAACAAACAGTGTTTATAGTAATGTAAATAGTTTCCGGGAGGGTTCATTATTGTCCCTGCATGTGTACACTTGCCTGTATTTAATGGTAGTATTGATGACGACAATAATTGAAGTATGTGAATCTCTCTACCTACCATGTTCTTATCTCTCTATATAAACATTTAACGTAAACCGGTTGACATTTTACAAAGAGCTTTATATTGTCGTTATTATTTGTAATGACTTTTCAGTTTTGCTGGCTTTACTTTGATGTGCCTTAAGATATTACCTATTTGTATTATTGTAGATTCTGTAAGTATTGTTGTATGAAAATATTATGTTAATTATGTTATGCACAACACAGATATACATACATTCATTTATATATAGTTTTTAGAAGCTAAACCGTTCGAGTAACAACCTAGTAGATAATTAATATTAATTTGCAAGTATGCAACATACAATTGCAATATTATGTACATAAAGACAAATAATCAATGCACTGAGTAAATAAAATAAACTCTAATTTTATTAAACTAAGATCAAAGTAACAAAACTGTAAAATTGTCATTTATATGTGTCATTAAAATTAGCATTACGAACTATTGGAATTTGTACTGATTGTGAGAATTAAAATTTGCTTTACCATTTTCAATTACACAACAAAATTTTTACATCAATTAAATAACATTTAGTATATTACATTCTCAGAGTTATTATAAATTATACAATAAAGTAATAATTCTCTCATTACAATGATATCCTTACCCATAAATAACACGTATTAAATATACAGAACATACATACTAATGTATTCTGTACCTACTATATTTTCTATAACTGTTGACTTTCTTGGAACAAACATTACATGTCTTCATATGTCCGAAGTAATCGTACAATATAAGATTAGAAGGTATCGTGTTTCGTATTAAGTATATTTGCGTAGGTGGCAACTCATCTCATTTCCCATCCTTCAACACGTTTGAACTGTGTATACTACATTTCTATGCATTTTCCCCGTACATACCAATACAGCTAAACTTCAATTCGATATTCATGAAGAGATAACATGGAACACATGGAAATAAATCTACAATTCATTCAAACAAAGCATGTTTACTATTACAGATATATACTGTAAATACTACTAATTATAATATCTGTCTATACCTAGTCTATTATAAGATTAGTCATTACTGAAGTGCAAATGTACTTTAATTTTAAATTAGATTCATTTATAAATTTAAGCAACAATCCACAGACACCACTATGCATGGGGAAATAATCCACCACCTTCACTATGGGGAAATAATCCACCACCTTCACTATGGGGAAATAATCCACCACCTTCCTTAGGGGGAAATAATTACCACCATCATTAGGGAAATAATCGGCTACCACCATTTGGGAAAATGTCCACCCCCACCATTAGGGATATAATCTACCACCACAATGGGGAAATAATCCACCACTATTAATCCTCAGGTAGATCTACTACCTAGCTACTAGCCAGTCACTAGTGAAGGTTATGAATATGATATTTCAATTTATATTATTAACTACCACAAAAATTTTTGAAGCTAAAAATTAATCATTAATAGTATTATATTTTTCCAAAATCAATTAAATAATCTGTTGAACTCTCCTCAGGAGACACTAATCCATTTCCCCCAACAGAAGACGTTTACCAGTTGCCAGGGCCTGGTATCAACAAAAATGATTTTCACTACATCATCCAATTAACAGGATGTTGCAGCGGTCACCATATTCTTCATCGCGCTACTAGCTTGGATCTAGCCAGTTTTCTTCGGATGGATCGCCGGCTGGCTAGAAAAACAACCCAGAACAAGAATTATCACTACTACTGAATTAATCCAATCATGTCACCCAATGTATTACGTATTAGTTGTTACGAGATTGACAAAAAATTAAAATACTTATTTTAATTTGCGGAAAAGAATTTTTAATTCAGTTAAGAACTTACTACATTCTTTCCCACACGAATGACACTGACACTATTATGCATTACATTGTCTCACTACGTAACGAATGATTCAATTGTTCATTGTTCCAGGAAATGCAAATTGTTCTACATATAAAATCTTTTTCTTTAAATTGTTACGTGCAGATGCAATGCAAACAAGGACGTAACTAGCTACCACAAGGTATATATTATGGCTTCGGTGATCAACCCACGACGAAACAATGGGGATCTACGGTATAAGGCTGTGAATCGGAACCTCTACTATGGGCTCCCTAATACGTCACGATACGTGAGCCCCCATATTTAAATTCCAGATATTTTATGCGTTTGAATATAAATGAGGGCTATTGTGATTGTAATAAACAATTGTAGACATTTTATAACGATGATAATTCCATAATTTTTACTCCATTAAACTAAAATGGATTTAAAAATTGCAGGGTCACACCAGTATTATTAATTGTTTATTAATATATTATGGGCATAAAAGCGAGTTAATTTGCCACCCGTTAATAACCTATTGTTACCTTGATCTGGATCAAGCACACGTGTCTCGGTGCCTTACCCCAAACTTAATACGTCCTTGATACATCAACATATAATTATAAAATTATATAATCACACTCTGAAGCATTTATGTAACCATTAATTAATAATTCATTTATATATAGAGCTGCTTATTTGTCTGCTGTGTTGTATAAATGTAGGTCGCAGCTCGGATGCGAATATATGAATTCAACGAACCCATTTTGTTAAACAGGAAATAATTTTATATTAATTTGTTTTCTGAACGATAGGAAAGCTCTCATTCACTTAGTATGATTTTTGCACATATATTTCTTATATTGAAATTCCTTCTGGAGCAGTTACACCACTGTGATGGAGGTATTTCAAAAAAAATCTACTATAGCCAGGATGGTAAGATCAAAAACGGGCACAATTATCAATTCTGTTAAAATCTTAGCAGCTGTTCGTTACAGTACAATTTTTTCAATAATTTTCAAGCATAATTTTTTTAGTACATCTTATATAATTTCTAAAAACATTTTTGAAGTCGAACTTGACTTCAAATATATCACTATGTCACTGCTAATCGCTAAAAGTGCTGTAATTCTAAATAGATAAGGAAATATGGGATCTGCTGCAGTTTACAGACAAGCAAATTGTTAAAAGTGATGGATCCACAGTCACTGTACACGTTTCAAGTATTAAACTACCAGTAAGTTAATAAAGTCGTTAAATACCCATAGGACATTACCCGAAGGATTTTTTTTATTTTTCTTGAGTATTGAGTGAGTTGGCAAACATTGATATGTCAATATTAAATAAAACTATTAATGCAATATTAAAGACATAATGACTATCGTGAGATTTTATTTTCTATTTTGTTACTTATAATAAAATGTTTTACAGTTATCATTTTATGAAGCTGTTTGCCTATGTAATTATCGTGGGGAAACACTCATGAGTATACAGGCAAAAAAAGACCTTGAATCGTTTGGCTTATTACAAATTGGTGGACTAAAAATGGGATGGACGGATGTTACAAAAACTGTGAGAAAGTGGACTAATTTTAGGAGTGAAGATATAGACATTAATTTGGTTAAAGAAAAATCTACTGCTACAGGAACTTGTACTGAACTAAACTTGGACACGTCTTTGGAATTCCAACTACTTTCCAGAAATTGCAGCTTTATTTTAAATGCAAATGTAGTTTGTGAAGATGGTATGAATTAGATGAGTGCGGAGATATACCGACATTTTGTACTGAATTATATTTTAAGAAAGGCCCAAGAAAAGGGGCGTACTGCTGGAATAGAGAAACACATGCCGGATACAATTCGTATTTAGTTTATCTAATTTCATTTCTCCGAATTGTGTGCTCTTGGGGTCCGGTGTGTTTTATGATTCGATACAGAATTTCGGTATACTTGACACTCAGAATGAATTTTCTGAAGTATAATATAATTGTAATTTCCAGTTCAAAATGTTAATTTTCATTAATTTAAATCATAATTATTTTCCCAGATAACATGGAGCCAGGGCGGTCTGTAAAAAACTGTAAGCAAATGTCTAAATTGTTGTGAAAAATTTTTTAAGTAGGTATTTAAAAAAGTTGTTTTGTCTTTTCAGTTGACTGCTATGATAAATCAAAATATAAAACAGAATGTAAAACACAACTTAAATGGGCATTATTTAAATATGGATACGGTCGAGCATGTACAGGTAATTGTGGCCAAGGGCGTATCTAACATGTTGACACTAGGGTTTGTTGCAAGCAGTAAAATTACCCCTCCCGGAAGTGAAATAACCCATAATATAACGGAGCTAATAATATTTATTTCTTCTACGTTCTCTTATGTGACAGCCTCTATTTTCAAATCAAACCCACTTTGCACCCTGTCCACCAAAATTTCACGTGCCCTCTAACATTAGAATTCTAGATACGCCCTTGATTGTGTCAGTAACTTATATTTTATTCTTAATGTGTGGCTTTAATTTACATAATAATATAATATCTAACAATTAAAGAAAACTAATATTGAAAGAAAACAAAATATTAGACAATTAGTCTTACCAATCGAAAATTAGAAAGACTGATTACAGATTTGAATTTGCATGGGATTTCTTTGAAACTCTACTCTACTCTTGGAGAAAAGAAAATTATTGTTGTTGTATTAATTTATATCTACATTTAAACAAAATTTTAAAACATTCTTCAATCATCGTACCATTTAATTTTATTTTATTACTATTTTACTCAACCATTTAATTATATTTAAAAAATAATCATTATTGCTGTATTTCCCATTGGCGTAGCCATGGGGCAAGGGGACAATTGTCCCCCTTAAATCCGGAAAATAGGTTGTTTTACCAAAAATGTACCAAAAATCGCGAAATCTTTTGCGCTACGCATGAATTTTATATATTTTATGTTCAATTTTGGTCAAATTTGACATATATATCTCATGTTTGTATCTCATGAGTTTGCCACCCACCCTAAACCAAATCCTGGCTACACCGTTGATATTTCCTGTAGTCTTCATTTTCGAAAAGCTTAAACAGCTGAAAGAGTAATATTCGATTAATTAATCTGTTGCTGCCTGTCTGTATCAATAGGTTGTAGTTTTATTATCCAAAATTTTAACTTATTCTTAGTATTTTAACGGGATCTAATTTAGTAATACTGAAATATAGGTATATAGACATTTAATTTGTGGGTACTACATTTGTCAAAAATCGGGACACCCATAATAGTCTATGCTAGAAAACAATGCTACTGGACCTTAGCAATAAGGGCGTATCTAGGATCCATTTTTCAGAAAATTATGGAGGGTAAGGTATTGCAAGATACTAAAAGCCCCGAAAAAATACACTTATTTTTTTCGCAATCTAAGGGGGAATACGTATTGCGTACTACCTTCAATATTGAATATTGAAGAAGGATTTTCTATTACTCTATTGAAAGGATTACCTAGCTAAGTGTTTACAGCCTAAGACTGTAATTTTCAGTTTTTGAATATTCAATCCCACTACAACCTGTTGAATGTTGAGCCCCATATTTCAGACTTCTAGATACGCCCTTGGTTTTCTCTATCGCTCTGATTACAGAAAAGAAAAAAATTGACAATTTGGAACAACAGATTTTAAAGGAAATAGGAATTCATTGGGATATTAATAACAAGTATCATGAGAAGAAAGGAAAAGGGAAAAAAAGTAAACGAAAAGGTATTTAAAGATTACAGTTTGAATTGTAAAGCTTCAAAGCACAAAAAGATTAAAGACGGTTATGGTTATTGCAATAGTCATAAGATTTTATGATTTTCAAGAACAAAAGAGTTAGCTTACTCAAAGTAAATATTACAATTTTATAGCAAAAGGTGTCATAAGAGAATGTTAGGAATGAATTTGAAAGCGCAAAAATGTCAATTTGTAAGTGAGAAAAATTTACGATCAAAGTAATAAAAACTAAGATGCATTATTAGTGGCAAAAAATTTCTTTTGCGTGGGTAGTCCAGTTCACCCTGAAGTTAGGCCGGTAAAAAATCCCGAAGAATGATCGAAGTACTTTCCTGGTTCATTAGGCCACAGGCTACTAGCCCTTAGGGATAGGGCTAAGGGTACATCCTCACTATAGTAGAAACCGATGAGGTTGTCCCTTAGTATTACAAAAATACCTGTATTAATTATTAATTGCTGTATGTTGATTTCAAATTTATGTGATTAGAATTTCATGATTATTTGCAGGTGTAAAACCAATTTCGAATACAATCGTCAACCAGAACTCTTTGTATTCATATCCACCTATTATTTCTCAATCCCAACCTCAATCGCAATGGTCTCCTCCTCTTCCTCCTACTTCTCCTCTATCACCAGCACAGCCAATTATCACAACGACACAGTTGCCTGTCATTAAACCAACAACACCTCCTCCAGGTAATTGAATTCATTACACAGTATTGCATAGTATTTAAAAAAAGGTACCCATTAAATTGTATTATTTATGCATAATTATTTGTGGTTATTATATGTGCATTTTAGAAAAAACCTGCTCTTCTATCGTTTTTAAAAAACATGTTGTTACGAAAAGCACGGGGCCTATTACTATCCATGTATCGGAAGAACAAGTGTCGGTAAGAATATTTTGTGGATTTCCAATATGAATATCTTTTGGATTTAATAGTATGATTTCTGAATGTACCTAGCTGAATTGGTTTGATGCCCAATGTTGTTGCAAAAGTCGAGGACAAACTTTATTAAGTATCAACAATGAGCAAGATCTCAAAGCGTATTACAGTTGGAATTATGCTTATAATGTGGGCTGGACAGACGTGCATGGCTATGGGATCGATTGGAGAAATCTTAAAGGAGTTTATCCAACTGGAGATATTTACTACGAACCTACAAAGAAATCTACAGAGCCTGGGAAATGCAGAGAATTGGGAAAACGGGGGTTTAGGTCACAAACGTATCATATGATCGATCTGCCGTGTAATCAACCACTTAGACAATCTTTAATCTGCGAAGAAGGTATTTTATGCATATTTCCGTATGTAAGTATGTGTTATTTTGTGTTTATGTATGTTATTAGTGAATTCGGTTTAATGTTCTACAATTATCATTTTCTATACTTCTAGATGATCCGTATTACCCTTCATGGAATTGTAAGTTGTGGCTGTTTTGTAAGAAATATGAAAAAATCATTATCTTGGAAAGTTCATTTATTTAAATGGGGAAATGTTTTATGTTAAAATTAAGATGACTGTCAGAACAAGCTATCCGGTGCCAAATGCGATATGAATTATTTTGAAAGCATTTTATTATTTAATGAACAATGTGAAGCAGGTACCTTAGAATTTAATTAAACTCAATACTTTTTACTTTGATATTTCAAGTGAAAAATAAAAATACGATTAAATTCATTTTAGCTTCATTATTAAATTAATTTTTTTCTAATTTTGCAGGAAGACCTTCACCCTCTGGAATACTTACATCGACAATGAAACCTCCGTATAATTAAATTGAATTTTGAGGAAATTGGAAAAAATGGAATTTAAAAAGAGGTACTTAATGTTATCTTTCTTTGTATAGACCAACTAAGGCTCCTGGCCCAGGCCCGGTTCCATGTACTTCGGTAGCGTTTGAGAAACAGAGCATTACAAAGAGTGCTGGATATCAAGTTAACATTTACGTTTCTAAAACTCCCACTCAAGTGAGTAATAAAATTATTTTGCGAAAAACTATTTTTAAATATAAAGCAACCGGAAAGTGTTTTTAATTTCAGATGGATTGGTATGAAGCTCAGTGTTGTTGTAAAAGTAGGGGGCAGACACTTTTGAGCATCAATAACGAACTGGATCTTAAAGCATATTTTGGAATATCCAATAAAACTGATATCGGTTGGTCTGATGTGCAAGGTTATGGAAAAGACTACAGAAATTTGATGGGAATTTATCCGACTGGAGACATTTTCATGGAGCAACCGAAAAAACCTGCAGCGCCTGGAAGATGCAGAGAGCTTGCCCGGAGAAATGATATCAAAGATACTTATTTCCTCGCAGATTTAGAGTGCTCATTCAAACACACTGATACTCTGATATGCGAACAATGTAAGTATAGCTGGTTTTTTATTCTGAAATGAATATAGTAAAAGGTTTAATAAAATGGAGTCTTGAGAGAGTAATGACTGTTTTTGTGTGTGGTTTATTTTCAGTGGATCCTCAATACCCAAAATGGCTGTGTGAGTTATTTTTCTAAAGCGTCAAAAGTACAACATCTATAATTGGCTTATAATATTAATACACTTTACCTCAAAATTCTAAGTTTTATCAATTCTGATCCCATAGTTAATTGTGAGTTCAAAAAGTCCGAGATGCAGTGTGATAAATCCTATTTTGAGACCGTTTTGGTATATAATGAAGAATGTGAAAAACGTATGCTTCCATTTTTTGTTAAACTTTAAATATCCACTCTATTTAGCCGTGGGTTTTAAATTAATGATTTGATTTTGTAGATCCACCACCACAAATTGCTGTTAAAACTACAACAACACCCCCCAGTGTAATAGAAACGACCGAAATCCCAGAAACTGAACCCCCAACTACAACATTAGCCCCATTGCCCCAACTAACTGACGTTGATGTTCTCTTCAGCAAAGTAAAAGTCAGTGTTCATTTTCAACTTTTCGTACACAAAGCTTTATTTTAAAACTTTTTTCGGGTGTAGTTTTTCAAAATATTCTCAATCGAAATCTTCTAATTAATATTTGAAAACTTATAATTCAGCGTACATGGGATGAAGCCATAATGTATTGCAAAAAAGCAAAAGCAACTCTTCTTGTTATTGCTGAAGTGAAGGACATTGTCTTTTTGAATAGTGTCAAGGTTTTAGTACAGCCTCGTAAGAAAAATTTCAAAAGTTCTTGTTATTTCCTATATTCCTATGTTATTCCTTCCATTGATTCTATTTATTTACCACAGCATACACGAAAAAGGATACATTTTGGAGTGGTGCCAAATTTTCCGCCCCGGACTTGAAGAATTTATATTGGGAGCCGGAGCACGTGGAAATTCTAAATTTCATGGACCGAAATGGTAGTGGGATTAATATAGTTTGGCAGGAAGGAGAACCGGAAGATAAAGGAAATAAAGGGCAAGATCTTTGTGTGGACATTAAGTTTCAAGGAAATCCAAAAATTCCTGCCATATGGGCAACATCCAACTGCTCAGAAAATAAATATTTCATTTGCACTCGGACTGTGTAAAAATTTGCTATGACCATAAAAATAGTTAAAAGCAATTAAGAATTAAGCATTTCAATCAAAAATTGAATTAATCAATTTTCTAATTTTCAGAGCCGAAAGACGAGCAAATGACAATGACGACGAACCCCTGTATGAGCCTGTGAGTGGCTATAAAGGTGTTTTAACTATTGGTGTTGAAGGTCAAGACAAAGGTGTAAAATTAACCGGAGTCATCGCTAAGTCAGAGATTGCAGAATTCTTTCTGTTTTACCCCGACAGAACGAAAAAAATCCCCGCTTCACTCATGGATGAATATGACAATCCCTCGGAAGCAATTTTTAAACCGAATTCAAAGTCTGCAATGCCAAGTCGATTTATTGACGCAATCTCCCAGAAAACAAATGGAACTATTGTGGCAACATTCAGTGGCAGAGCAGTTTACTTTATTATCAAGGAAAAACCAGTTTTGGGAACATTCGTACCTGATGTTATTACGTCTATATCATCAATAAGAGGATATTTGGTTCCAGGAATAAGAATTGCCTTCTTAACACTCGACCCGAGAGAAGCTCCAACTGAAAGCGGGAAGGGGAAGTGGAAACCAAATAAAAATTCTTACGATGCTAATGACGAATCAAAATTGTTTGCCAAAGCTGGACATGGTTTAATGAATGTAACTGAAAAAGGAATCGTCTGGATCTCTGATGAATCCTTAAAGGCCCCTAAAGTACTTAATTAAGATTTTATATTCTAATTACCTATTTATTTACTGCCATCTTATATATTGGAAGATTTTTGCTCAATAAATGAACTTAACTATTGTCAATGTAAATGTGTCAATTATCAATATAATAATATAGATAGTAAAAACTAATTTCATGCATAATATAAAGACGAAATAGTATAAAATCGATGTGCAATTTTCTCAAGGTTCACATATTTTGTTACAAACTTTCGGCATTGAAATAATATTTAAAACCAACTTCATCTTATTTTCTTCCATTTTGATTTCTTCATTCTATAAAGTTTAGAGGATTTGCTTACGGCCCTGCTTTATGGATTTGCCTTCCTGTTTCAATTTGTGCATGCAAATTATTCCAGTTTAAATATTATAATTATTAAGGGGAAATCCTAAAACATAGGTAATAATATCCATCAGATTGTGGCCTGTGATTCCACCCACATGCAATATATTGTTTTAGCTATCGATTTATTAACAAATTATGCAATAAAAAATAATGATAAAACTAACTATGCAAATTCCTGTAAGATCCCACCCGTGACTTATTCACAAGGCAAATTAAAATAGTGGCCACTCAAATCACGCTTTAAAATACCGACAAAAATTGAAATACCATTCGCCACTCACTTTCACTTTTACGAAACCCCGGCCGTATCCGGTTTTTGGTTTCGGAGGAATATCGACGTCAAAAATTATACAATTGCATGACAATTATTGCAAATTGGGTCAACATGAATCTAAAAATATATCTTATTAATTTTAGCATATCATATCACAACCGAAACACAAAGTTGGTAACAAAGTAACAACGTTGTTGTGTAGGCCATTATTTTGTTGATTTTGCAGCCAGATAATTTAGTTCTCTCTTGCCGTTCTGGCATTCGCATTCGCATATTCTCGAGTACTAAAGCTTGCTCTCCCGAACGTAGAGGCGTTAAATATTATTGGACCAACATAAATCTAAAAATCAACGAGAAAATATCATCGATTTTGAGCACTTTTGGAATTTTAGCAAAAAATAATATTGTAGAAAGACTTCAAGATAGTACTTCACAATTTTGACTATTTTAAGAAATAAAAAATTTATTTTATAGTTCAATTCAATCCAGAACGAAAACTAATTTTAATCAACCAGTCACCACTCACCAGTCTTCTTGAACCTGAAAGAATTACATTGACAATTGACTTGCATTGCAGCGATTATGGACAACGAGAGATGCGAGAAACTAACTCTTCTTCAGCTGCCTTTGCTGGTATGTAAAAAATGCTAATTATCATTTGACTAGTAATTTGTAAGTTTGAATTGTTTCTACCAATAATCATAAGTCAAATCTATATATTTAGACACACGAGAAAATTATTGAGAATCTGGATAAGGAAAGCAAAACCAATCTTTCCAAAACGAATACGTTTTTCCGAGATCTGATAGGGGAAATAAGGGGCATCAGCATACGTTTTGACTTGTACGCAACTTATCCAAAAAGCCACTTGGACAGTTTTCAAGAAACACCACTTAAATCCATTCGGTTTATCCATGGAACAAAGCCAAAAGGTTTGACTAAACAAATTGTTGATGAATAATGATGGAGAAAAACTCACAATTTATTGTCATTCTTTTCAGATACTTGGAACTTTTGGAAGAAAACTCCAATAGCAAACAAAAGAAATTTTTGTGAGATGTTTCCTTTCCCACTCGAATTGCAGACAGTTGCATTCTCTCAAAAAGTTGACGCTCGTTGGATTTTCGACGTACTTGAAAAATGTCGAAACTTGAAGGAATTGTTTCTTAACTTCGACATTGTCATTAACGGAGATTTAAATTCCCTTTTATTAAGTAGAAATAACAGAGAAAATGAGTTGAAATCAAAATCAAGATGCTTTAAGTTGAAAGTTCTTTGCCGTAAGGCGGCTTTTCTCTCTGAAATATATTTTACAAAATTGAACTTTCTTTACATTGACTTCAGAGACAGAAATCTCGAGGATGAAGAATTCATGACTGTAATCTACCTGATAAAATCTTTGAGAAGCCAAGTACTCAAGAGATTCTTTCTTATCGTTACTCCAAAAGTTGATCTATCGGAAATGGAATATTTTCGGATTTGCTGGATACTGGGAGAATTTTTAGAATTCCACGTTGAAACTCTGCGAGATATAAGTATCGGCGTCTGCCTCAAAGGTGAAAACCATATGGAGGGTGATAACTATGTTGCTGGTTATGATCTTGAGTCTATATTGTCAAGTATGGGCAATGAAAATGTGCAAACCCAGCCAAATGAAATTCAAGGGCAAGGAGATTCTATCGATGAAAAAAGAAAATCTGTTAAAGAAAAAGTTGATATGGTCTTGGCACTCCGTGAAAAATTTGAAAATATTGCAAAGAAGTCCAAAATCAGTTACGTGAGTTTGGAAATCCCCGTCATATATCATTGGGACTTTTGGTACATGTTCATTGAAAACTTACATCGTTTGTGCACAGTCCGCATGATATGCAGTACCAACTTTAATATTCTGAAAAATTGTGCAATCATACGTGGTTCGTATAAAACGCTGAAACGATTGAGATTGAACCTTGATTTGAAGAATCCATTTGATTGTGCTGGACTGGCGGATTGTGAGCGCCTTGAAGAGTTTTATATGTTTTATGAACCTTTGTGTGGTCAACAGGTTGTAATGGGGCCCAATGAACCGAATGTCTTGAATGTTAATTTAATTCCTGCTGGATTGAAGTCTTTGGCTTTAAGCAATGTTGTTGTAACTACTAAAGACATCAACAAAACGTTGTCTAAGCAAAACAATCTGGATACTTTGGCGATTATGAATATGGGGTCCTTTAATCCACAAAATGGAGCAGATTATAAATCATTGAAAAAAGTATTTCGCATGCGGAATCTCCAGTCTTGCCTTCTTTTTCAACCCAGATGCTTGACCAAAGCAATTCACAAAAGAACGATTGAATTGTTGGAATTTCAGTTTGATGACAGCTTGGATGATCTCATGAAAAACATGTACTTTCCAACGTTTCAAGCTCCCTTAGCTTTGGATATAATTTCGACTGAATGCTATCGCCGATACACTTGGGAAAATCGTGGCTGCGGTTATCATTTGAGATTTAACGATGCGGACCCCTATCTCTGAAGAAAATGAAATGATTTTAATTCAAATTCTCTTATTAATAATCATTATAACTTACATGGTTGTATTTTTATGAATAATTTACAATTGTGCCTGAAAGTAGTGCAAAAGTTTAATTACTTAATATTAGTGAAAATTATTAGTAACTGTCTATAATATAATCAGCTTTCACGTTCTAATATGAAATATTGCGATCCTACATTGAATGAAAAATGAAATAAAAACAAAAAATTGAAACTTTGCCTAAAGAAGCATTTTGTAAAAATATTATTGAGTAGAATCATGTAGAATACATTAATTATTTGTTTAATTACTTTTAATGAAACAACCAGATAGCTTCAGTACTTCAGCCTACTAGTTAATAGACGATAAATATTTTTTTCCGAAACCCCGCCCACCATTTTTGTCCACACGTTAAGTTTCATACCTTACCAGGCTGTATCCGGTTCTTGGTTTCGGAGCAATATCGACGTCAAAAATTATCGTACATACAGTGAGCGCCACGTAACTCGAGACATGGGCTTATAACATGAGTAGGTTATGTTCATACGTAGGGTAGGTATCAAGAATAACAGCAAAAATGTCTTGCTGTCATCGATAATCGATACAATTAAGTTTCGAATTTTTAATAGGTTAGCTACCCGTGTTAAAGACCCTATAAGGCGAGTTACGTGGCGCTCACTGTAGTTGGAGAAAATAATATAGCTAAAACTGCACCAACATAAATCTAAAAATATAAATCAACTCTTCAACTCGATTATATTTTAGAATGAAATGACAGATAAGGAAAATGAAGTAGCCTGGGATACTTTGCTATTTTCAATATTTTAAGAAATAAAAGATTTATTTTATAGTTCAATTCAATCCAGTAAGTCCAGTCAATGATTAACGAAAACTTTAATCAACCAGTCGTCTTGAACCTGAAGACATAATAATACATTGACTTGCATTGCAGCGATTATGGACAACGAGAGATGTGAGAAACTAGATCTTCTTCAGCTGCCTTTGCTGGTATGTAAAAAATGCTAATTATTATTTGACTTGTAAGTGGAATTGTTTTCTACACAATAATAATAAGTCGAATTAATATATTTAGACACAAGAGAAAATTGTTGAGAATTTGGATGAGGATAGCAAATGGAATCTTTCCCAAACGAGTACGTTTTTCCGAGATTTGAGCAGGGAAATAAGGGGCATCAACATACATTTGGACTTGTACAAAACTTTTCGAAAAAGCTACTTGGACACACTTAAAGAAACACCACTTAAATGCATACAGTTTGCCTATGAAAATGGAACCAATCCAACTAGTTGGACTCAACGAATTGTTGATGGTGTCACAAACCTGCTAGATTATTTATTGTCGTTTTTTTCAGATACTTGGAAGAAAATTCCAGGAAAAGAAATACATTTTTCTCAGATATTTCCTTTCCCACTCGAATTGCAGACAGTTGCATTCTCTCAAAAAATTGACGCTCGTTGGATTTTCGACGTACTTGAAAAATGTCGCAATTTGAATCAATTGATTTTCAACTCCTACGTCGAAATTAACGGAGATTTAAATTCACTGTTACTAATTGTAAAAAGAAATGTCAAAGGATATAAGTTGAAAACAAAATCAAGATGCTTTACATTGGAAGCTCTTTGCCGTAAGGAGGCTTTTCTCTCCGAAATATATTTCTCAAAATTGAACATTCTTTACATTGGCTTCAGAGATAGAAATCTAGGAGATGAAGAATTCATGGCTGTAATTTGCCTAATAAAATCTTTAAGAAGCGAAGTACTCAACAGATTATTTCTTATCGTTACTCCAAAAGTAGATCTATCAGAAATGGAATATTTTCGGATTTGCTGGATACTGGGAGAATTTTTAGAATACCACAATAAAACTCTACGAGATATAAGTATTGGTGTCTCCGTCAAAAGTGATCAACCTGTGGGTGGCAGAGCTATTATTGCTGGTGATGACCTTGAAACTATTTTCTCAAACTTTTTCAATGAGAATGTGCAAACCGAGCCTAATGAAATTCAAGGACAAGGAGATTCAATCGACGAAAAACGAAAATCTGTTAAAGAAAAGGTTGATATGATGTTGGCATTGCGTGAAAAATTTCAAAAGATTGCAAAGAAGTCCAAAATCAGTTACGTCACTTTGGAAATCCCCGTCATATTTCATTGGGACTTTTGGTACATGTTCATTGAAAACTTACATCGTTTGTGCACAGTCCGCATGATATGCAGTACCAACTTTAATATTCTGAAGAATTGTACAATCGTACGTAGTTCATATAAAACGCTGAAACGATTGAGATTGGACCTTGATTTGAAGAATCCATTTGATTGTGCTGGATTGACGGATTGCGAGCGCTTGGAAGAGTTTTATGTGTTTTACAAACCTAGTTGCGAACAACAGGTTGTCCATGGTCCCAATGAACCGAATGTCTTGAATGTTAATTTAATTCCTGCTGGATTGAAATCTTTGGCTTTGAACAATGTTGTTGTAACTACCAAAGACATCAACAAAGCACTCTCTAAACAAAAAAATCTGGATACTTTGGCTATTATGAATATGGGATCATTCAATCCACAAAATGGTACAGATTATAATTCATTGAAGAAAATCTTTCTAATGCGGAATCTCCAGTCTTGTCTTGTTGTTCAAATCAGATGCTTGACCAAAGCAATTCACAAAAGAACGATGGAATTGTTGGAATTTCAGTTCGATTTCAGCAGAATGAATGATATCATGAAAATTTGTATGGAAGGATTGCAAGCTCCATTCGCTTTGGATATAGTTTCGACTGAATGCTATCGCCGATACACTTGGACCTGCCATGCCTTTGCTTATAATTTGATATTTAACGATGCGGATCCCCATCTCTAAAGAAAATAGAATCTGATTTTATTACTCGTAGAATTACTTATTACTGAAATAATACCTTGAGTAATTTACAATTTGTGCTTGCACAATAATTTCTAAAGTTGTTACTGCCTACTGTGCCTACTATTAGTCATATAAGTCCGTTACTGTGATACATAATGTATGTACTAAAAAAGTTTATAAATTGTGATGTCACATTGAATTAAAAATGAAATAGAAATAAATACCAATAAGGCAAGAATGATGATTGTGTAATTGTATAGTATTTATAAAATTTGGTATGAATAGAATACATATTTATTTGTTTAATTAAGGTACTTTTAATATAGCTTCAATACAGTAGAAGATGAAAAATACTAAATTGCACTTACTCAAATGAAGTAAATAGTTATATTTTATATTCTTATTATAATGCATTCCATCAATCTAATCTAAATCTAACGTTTATTACATTATTATTACCGCCATTACGTTAATTAACTATGCTCTACATTCTCAGTCGCATAATTATTATCAGCAAGGAAATATGATTCATATAGAATTAAATAGTTAACTATTATTTGATTTTTATTGAAAGTATGATTTATGATTGCTCTTCTGTACACAATTATTTACAACATTAAATTACTTAAATTATAAATCGAGGCAACTCTCGTATGAAAATCAAAGATTTTCTTCGTTTCAACATTCTTTCTCTGTCTTTCGTAGTATTCGGCAAAATTGTTCATGGTGAAAGCAATGCAATGGGAAGAGCTACGATGACAAGGGCAACTCCACAAATAGCGGTGGTGGTGGTTCCGATCAGTTTTCCTGTTACAGTAACCTACAGTCGTAGCATTTAGCATACCCTGCAATCGTAATTAAGCAAGGAATTTATTTAACAATTTCATTAAAAATTAATAAATCATATATTAAATTAATTGTACATTTTTGATAATATTGTTCTTTGTTTACCTACAGTCGTCATTGTTGTCAGAGCCCACCAAAACCCTAAAGGAATTGTTTCAAAGCTTTTATTGATATCCCTCTCGGCAATATACCCCAATGAAGAGAAAACGACACAAAAAACAATAGCAAATAGCAGTAAAACTCCCAAATGGTTAGAGGATCTTTTGAATTGGGATGCCAGAAATACTCATTGGTAATAATCATATTATATAAGAATTACAATAATTAGGTTCATGCCATTTTTCAAGAGCCATCAGATTTTTTTTCTTACAATTTGTTTTCTCAATTCATGTCACATCCACATCTGCATTAATTTTATTATTTTCTTTGCATACGTCTACAAACTCAAATTAAATTGCAAATAAAGTGGATAAAACCAACTTTTCATCTAGACAAAACTCGAATTTTATTTACTAGCAAAATATTCAGAATAAATTGCCCATTATAATAATAAACCCTTTGAAAACTGAAATAAAAAATGCATCGCATGTTTTGTATTTCTAAAATACCTAAAGAATTTTTTATAACACTTTTTCAATTTGAGTGTCATCTTCATCTATAGATGTCCAACTGCAACAATTTTAACATCGGCCGTCGGTGGTCACGCACGTACCCAGCAGAATTTCTCCTGACGTGTTATATATAAAAAGTGTGCATGTGTCGTTGATTGGCCGTGTTGTTTCACAAAGGTCTTTGTTCACAAACGTTACTTTTATTCGTGCAGCACGACCAATGTTCTGTAAAAACCTTTGCTTTGTTCGTAAACGTTATAAATCAGCATTTAGACTCTGTTGCATGTTCGGTTGTGTTGTTAGTTACATTCTACTCTACTCATAAATATAATAAAACTACGAAAAGTCGTTTTTTAAAACTGAAATAAAATCATCTAGCTGTAAAACTTCTTTAACTGTTTTTTTTTTGTTTTCATGATTCAATTATATATTATGCTGTTGTAATGGTAGCTGATAGAATTTAAATATTGTGGCCTTATAAACTGACTCGTATCCAGGACTTCTCCTTAGGGGAGGTGCATTGTAAAATGCAGTTCAATATGTTGTTATATAAAAAATGGACAAGGCTGCAATTTTTACAGCAACATACTTATTTTACGTTGACTTTTTATGCAAGTATCGTGCTCTTTACTAATATTTTTAATCAATTTACCAAATTACCAAATTATAATGCAATCATGTCTATCTTCAATGCAAATAGGGAGAGTATTTTAGCTTGTCAAAATAAATTTATCAATATAAAAAATGCTAATAATAGTTAAAGCAAACTTTGGGAATTTTGATGGAGGCACTTGTGCCAGTTGGACACCTAATTGGGCAGGTCGTCTGTCTCAATGGTACAGAGGACAACTCATTTGTACAACAGTACAACCCATACATGTATGGGTTGTACTGTTGTACAAATGAGTGGAAATTTGTGGATTTTTGTTGTTTTGAATTTGGCCTGTAGTAAACTGATGTACAAACAATTAATTATCTTTTTATTTCCTGAGTTAGCTTCTCGTTACAGACAGACGAACAGACAGATTGCACATTCGTATGACGTATACGTATTGTATCTGCTATACATTAATGACTAAATTCCAGTAGCTAGAATGAGAGAAATTATGTATAGTTGATAGTTAGCAAATCTTTTTCATTTTAAGTAGAAAATAAGTGTGCCAGACCCAGACTCATTATGAATTTTCAATTCATTTGTAATAATTTGCAATTTCATGTATTTTGTATTGACGTATTTCCAACTTGAAAAGTCTCATTCTCATCATTATATTTTATGTTTTTTTAAAGCATTTAGTGAAATTTAATTATGTGATTTGATGGAAGAACACGCTTAAAACGTGCACAAATTTGACCACCTACCAAGAAGTAACAAATCACACCAGCTTCTGGGTAACTAAATGAACAATTTTATCAGCACAAATGAAGTTATTACTATAATACAACAATTAGTGACTTGCCTAAATGTTTATGCATTTTTCAGTTTGACACGCTATCATTGGAATTTCAAATCAAATTATTTCACTATGTAAATACAATAATGTATTATTTAGAAAAAAGAGGTTAAAAGTAGGTATCATTTGGCATTTTGTACAAGGTACAAACATGCACGTATATTATAATTGTAATTGTGCGTGCACTTGTATACTGTATAAGTTGCATTACATCCACTCACCTCAAATAAAAAAAGCAATGTCTGACTGAAGTAAAATATTCTTATGTTCTAGACTATGCATAGACATTGTGTGAATGAAAATGTTAAAATTTGAAAGAAATATGGATATTTATATTCATCGTTATAGAGGGTAGCTTATTATGGAATTATAAATTAACTTACTTGCTATAATACCAAACAAGCCAGTAATTCACAATTCACACATCATTGAGAGTCCCAAGTTTAACTATTTTTAAGTTGCCCATGTTGTATTATTTAAATGCACGTGTATAATTAAAGCTGGAGTTAATGGCTTATTTAGGCATTTCATAGAGTAGAAGCTTAGTTACTTATAAATTTAAGTACCAACTTCAGAATTTGTAACTCCCGTTGATTTCATCGCACACAACTTTCATCCCAAAGTATCTTCACTCACGTCTCTTTTCAACCATTTTTACCGAATCGGATAGTTTCAAGGGTTCAAACCCCAAGTGGAATTTGAGTTTAAATCACAAAAATGTATACTGATTTTGTATGACGGTATGGTCATATTTTAGTGAACCTTCCCTATGGCCTAATGACCCTTTAAAAATTGTAAAAATATACTGGATCCCCTACTTGCTATTAGTACTGTACACATATTATTAAAATTATCACTTAGAATTTGTTAATGTGAAAATTATTTTGTACATTTATACAATATACTTATAAATTCCTTAAAAGTACCTGTCTACTTACTTAATAATGAATGAAAAATAAACATGTACATGAAAAATTAAATCTTTGAGAACGATAACTTAAGTATTAGCCCTTTCACGAAATGGATTTAGGAAATGATGTTTTTAATGGTGTAAACTGGCGATGGAACCAAGAAAAGAGCAAGTATGTGTGGGGTAAAAGCTATGGTAATTTAGATATCTATTTAAATAGCATTGTTACATGAACGGTGTCTCAAAGCTATAGAATATTTCCTTAACTATATTTACCTACCTAGTTAGGTACTGTCTGGTGAGTGGATTGTATGAGTGATTTCTTAAGTGTAAAAGTAATACAGTTGTACTAACTAGGTAGGTATTTAGGCATATACAAATCTTTGATTTATCTTGAAACCCAATTAGAGTACATATTAATCGCTGCAGCGATTTTTTGCAAAAATGGAAAATTTACTTATTTGTGAAAATGTGGGCCACAGAAAACGCAAGGTGGATAAATTTTTAATACTATTAAATATCAACTGTAAATATAAGCATAATATCTTGTAAAAAGTGAAGGGGTGAATTTTCTGTAGATATCAAGAACTATTATGGACGCAATTAATCAACGACGATCATCCAACGGATCAACAGTACAACCATCTGATGAATCAAAAACTGGCATACCTGATCAATCAGAAAGTACTTATAGCCCAATAAACGTGGAAAATCTTCAAAAAAAGGAGGATCAGCATGTTTTCTTTGAGGAAGAAATCGTGTGTTCATCCCCAACTGAACAAACGTATCCATTAAATTATGATGATACGAATGAAAGAGCAAATTTTAATATCGGGGGTTTCAAGTATCAAATTCAATGGTCTATTTTGGAAAAATACCCTAATACACGTTTGGGGCAATTGCGGAAAGCTTTTATAGAAAGAGAGAGGAAAAATGGCAAAGATGAAGATAAAAATGATGAAAAGATCAAAGAAGAACTACGAACTTACGAATTTTATTTTGAAACAAGACCTGAGTCTTTCGAAGCTGTTTTAAGCTTTTACAGAAAAGGAAAGTTGCACCTTGTGGACGAAATGTGTGTGATGGATTTTTCTGAGGATTTGCATTTCTGGGGAATTGACGAAGCCAATTTCGATTCTTGCTGTCTTCTGAAATATCAAGTCATGTTACATGCTACCCAGGATGAAATGAAACAGTGCGAACTTTTTTGTAAAAAATTAAAACACAAGGAAGCTCTTGAACACATGCAAGTAAATTGTGTTCGCAAATACGTTAGGAAAATGTTTGAAAGCAAATCGTGGTGGTTGAGTAAAGTAAGCCATGTTGATTTTTCATAAAATATTAATTTTTTCTTCCAAGGATTTCCCTGATTTTTTTTTTGGTTCTTTTACAGGTAATAAATTACACTTCAATTGTGCTTATCATTTGCTCTGTTCTAAATATGATAATTTCAACAATCCCCGATTTGGAAAAGGACCCTTGCCGTTTTCTAACAGGCACTGAATATGCAACTCACAATGTTACAGCTTGCAAACAAATGTTTTTCTTTTACCAAGACCTTTTTCTACCCCAAGATCATCTTTTTCCAATTTTGGAAGTAGCTTCCATTGCTTTTTTCACTGTGGAATTTATTTTACGTCTTTATGCTTCACACAGCAAAAAAAAGTTTTTCCTCAGTTGGTTTAATTGGATTGATTTACTTTGCATTGTACCCTATTACATTACATTAGCACTAAATGAGCTACATATAAAAATCCAGTTTCCGCAAGATTTGTTGTTTATAAAGATTCTCCGAATCTTAAAATTGGCTCGATACTCAACAGGCCTTCGTAGTCTGGGCTTGACCTTCAAAAGATCCCTCAATGAATTTGGTATTCTAATGCTGATTTTAAGCTTGGGCGTCATTATTTTTTCCTCTCTGGTCTATATTGCCGAAAAACCAAATCGGGATCAATTTCATAGTATACCAGAATCCTTCTGGTGGGTAAGTTAATTTTTAGATATTATATAAATAATATTCTAATTTTCGGTAATAAAAACTCGCTTAATTATTGCAATTGTTTTATATATAGGCTGTGATAACAATCTCCACAGTTGGTGAGCCATTGTTTTAATCCTCTTATGCTGTATAAAATCTTGATTTAAAATCATACATTTGCAAATTAAGACATTAAATGTTACATTTAATTTCAACTCAAACGGACTATGAAATGTTTATGCAAGATAATTTTATTGCGTTCCTGAGAATTTTTATTAAATTAAATTTTCTTTAACACATAATATTATAATTATTATTATTCTCATAGATTGAATATGTATTTATTTACACTATGTACTTCTTATTGCAAAATCTTTATTTCTACTATGCAATACATATACGTATAAATTTAAGCATAGCTAATGAGACTAATGACTAATGAGTCATGGTACAAATCATGCTCATACATATATAGACGTGTGATGTGCGTTTGTTTTTGTTACAGGATATGGTGACGTTATCCCAATTACTGTCTCCGGCAAAATCATTGGAATGCTGACAGCCATTTTTGGGGTGGTAGTTGTTGCTTTACCGGTGGCAACAATTGTTAAGAATTTCGGCGTCTCATATGAAGAACAAAGACAAAGAGAAATAGCTTTGGAAAGAAAAGTTGCCCAAATGCGACTCAACAAAAAAAAATCGAACAAATTGGAAATTTAAAGAACAAAAATGTAGCTATTTTTAGAGTGAAATATACATAGGGTAGAATGAATACTAATACAATATAAAAGCCGTCACATTGGCTATCTATTCTAACTCTTTCACTATGGCAGAATATTCGAAAATATTTTTGTGTCAAAAACGGAAGAAAAATAATTTGTTGTGGTTTAGCCAAATAAAAGTAACATGAATAAGCAAAAAACTCATAATCCAGTTAATCAGTGTAAACTGTAAACAATGATGTAAAATTTGAGAAACAGACGGCCATAGTGACGTCACAGAGACTTTTATATTTTATTAGTTTTCGGTCCACCCTATGTATACTTCACTGTAGCTATTTTTGAGTACGGGTTATAAGTCAGAATGGGTTATACGGGTCCTTTTCAGTTGTATAATAGTAGTATATGAAAATAAATAGTGCACTTGCTTTGAATCTTGGTGTTTGTTCTTTCCAAAAGATGCATATAGTTTTAATTTGCATTAAAATGGCAATAAATATTTATTTTACACCTCGCATATACCCATATATATATATAGATATATACCCATCAATTACAAACGTACCTAAAGTAATTATACAGTTTACAGAGTTTTATATGATGTATGAAATGCTAGCGGAAAAAACTGAATTATTGTAAAATGCCTAACGATACATTGAGTACTCAATGACAAATGTTTTTTTGCGTAATGTCAATTAAGTACTGCATTCTTTATGGCAATTCCTATAGTGTCATGTAATTTAATTTGTCGACTTTGTAAAGAATGGTGCCATTTTAACTGTCGAAATGGAATTAGGATTTCCTGTACATGTTGATATTAGGGTTGTTTATCCACGTTAGTTGTATCTGCATATAGTTTATGAAAACTGCGATTGAGTTGTTGCTTGTACTAAATAGCTAGGTGCAAGAAAAAAGAGCTTTTGTATGTAGTATGTATTATCTATGTATAGAGACAGTAGCGATGTCCATTAATATGAATAGCCTTATATTGTCAGACTTTATGGTATTATTATTATAATTGACAAAATGAGCATGAAAAAGAATTAGTATTAGTAGTCACGTCATGTGCTGAGAGCACTTAATTAAGCTAATTATTATTTCCTGTAGGCTTTATTTGTACTACATACGTATTACCTAGTATGTTGCATTTAAAATTCCAAATCCCATTATCATTTATTTGCAAACAAAGTTATAGCACCAAGACATGAAAAGTGAGAGGACGACTAATACAGAGCTCCAGAAAATTTC
This sequence comes from Pogonognathellus longicornis, assembly GCA_034694085.1. NCBI lineage: Eukaryota > Metazoa > Arthropoda > Collembola > Entomobryomorpha > Tomoceridae > Pogonognathellus > Pogonognathellus longicornis. Next base: position 57,115 of record JAQFYB010000354.1, read on the forward strand.
CGGCTGCAATCTTAGCTGGGGTCTGAGGATTGAATACAACCAAGACCATTTCACAATTTAAATTAACTATTCACACAACGTACCAGATATTTTTTAACAGACTGTCAATAACAAACATATTATTCTAAAGCAAACTTGGGAGAAAGCGAAATTCATCCTATTCCTGTATTATTTTCATAAATATGGACCCCCTCCTCATTTGTGAAAATGTTGGCTACAGGAAGCGCAAGGTTAGTGCTTAATAAATCGAATAATATAAAAAAATAATCAATAGCCATAATCATTGAATTGTAATCGAAATCCCGAATTTCCTTGTAGATATCAAAAACTCTCATGGATGCAATAAATCAGCGACTAGGACAGTCTACAAATGAACCGACTTCTGGACAAAGTCCAGTTGTTGCTGAAGTCAGTGTTCCACCTTCACCGACTATTTCTGTCAGAATCGATAAAGAAAAACAAAACGTCAATTTTATTGAGTCGGAGTATCCACCCACGTATGAAGAACTCTATCCTCTGAATTATGATGATCTGAAAGAAAGAGCAATGTTGAATATCAGTGGTGTGAAATATGAAGTTCTTTGGTCAGTTTTGGAGAAATATCCCAATACCCGTTTGGGACAATTAAGAAAATCTTTTATTGAAAGAGAAAAGAGAAACGGTAAAAACATGAGGAATAATTTAACGGAAGAAAAAATCAGAGAGAAACTCAAAAATTACGAATTCTTTTTTGAAATGCAACCAAAGTCTTTTGAAGCAATTTTAAGTTTCTATCGAAAGGGGAAATTGCACCTTGTGGACGGAATGTGTGTAAAGGATTTCTCAGATGATTTACATTTCTGGGGAATTGACGAAGCTCATTTCGGATCCTGTTGTCTTTTGAAGTATCAGGTTATGTTGCATGCCATCGAGGATGAAATGCAACAGTGCGAACGCTTTTGCGATAAATTGAAACAAAAGGAGATTTTTGCAAATATCGATGTCAATGTTTTTCGTAGATTCATCTGGAGAATATTTACGAGCCAACATTGGTGGCTGAGTAAAGTGAGTTACAATTTTTGCTGTTTCATGAATTATTTTTATTTAATTTATATTCTTGTATTATTTTAAAATTCTTTTTGATTCCAGGTTGTAAATTACGCTACAATTTTGTTGATTATTTTGTCTGTTATAAATATGATTATTTCTACAGTTCCCGACTTAGAAAAAAATCCTTGTCGTTTTCTTGTAGACACGGAGTTTGCATCTAAAAATGTTACAGCTTGTAAGGAAATGTATGTCTTTTACCAAGATTTGTTTTTGCCTAAAGACAACTTTATGCCTGTTTTGGAACAAGTTTGTATTTTATTTTTTACTCTGGAGTACATTTTGCGTCTTTATGTTTCACACGACAAAAAAAAGTTTTTCCTCAGTTGGTTCAATGGATTTGACTTGTTATGTATTGTACCTTACTTCATTACAAGGGCACTTTTGTTAATCAGTATAAAATTTCAATTTCCTCAAGAACTATTGTTCATACGAATTCTCAGAATCTTCAAATTGGCACGGTATTCCACAGGCCTTCGTAGTCTTGGCTTGACATTCAAAAAATCCCTTAATGAATTCGGCATTCTAGCGTTGATTCTTACTTTGGGTGTCATCATTTTTTCTTCCTTGGTGTACATCGCCGAAAAGTCTAATCGAGATGCATTTCATAGTATACCGGAATCCTTCTGGTGGGTTAGTTATGCTTTTTAATTCTTTGTACTTGTACTTTTTATAATTAATCTAATTCTTTATCCCACTGTATAATACAATTAATTAATGTTACAATATTTCTAGGCCGTGATAACGATTACAACTGTTGGTACGTATAAAGTATAGTATTTATATTGCTAAAAAACAATAATGTAATAACTTTTATTCACATTCTTTCATGTGATCTGATTATAACTTTTAGGATACGGTGATATAGTACCTGTTACTTTAGCAGGAAAAATCATTGGAATGCTAACCGCCATTTTTGGGGTG